>JAJMGC010000025.1:0-247340 GCA_030574995.1 Suhomyces maxii
GCACTCAGACTGGAGTTAGTGGGAAGTGGGTACAGCGTTCGCGGTGCGGTGCGGTGCGGTGCGGTGCGGTGCGGTGCGGTGCGGTGCGGTGCGGTACGACCTGGTGTGGGCCAGTGATTCACACACATTAGTAAGAAATGATGTCAGGGGGCCAAGCCTTTGAGATGCTGGGCATTTTCGGGAATAGGGTGTTTTTTTTTCTTTCTTTCTATAATTCTTGTACTTAGTAGCTTGGTCTGGGCATTGGTCAGTTTAGTCATTAGTTGTGCTTTGAATTATGGGTGCTATAAAATCGGCTTGATTACTGGGCACCAAAATTCTAGACCTCCCTACCTCACCAGAAAAAAAAAAAAACTACTCTCCACTAAATTCAGCCACTTAGGACCACGAGCCAGGGTGGGGCTGTAACAGTGGCTGTACTATTGCTACTGGCTCTGGCTCTGGCTCATGAGCAAAAGAAACCTGGGCACGAGAGGGCCAATTGGTTCCCTCTACACCCACGGCGAATTCCACGGATCAATACCGAAGGGTCGTAGGGTCGTTCTTTTTAGGGGGAGGCTTGTGGCTGCGGAAACTGCGGATCGTCTCTGTTAGATCATCCCCGATCCAGACGAGACAAGTCTCCATCTCCATCTGCAGAGTTGGTGTTAGAGGAGGGGGAACAGAAAAAAGCCCGAAACGACCATGGATAGTCCCCTTCTGGGTGCTGTCGTCGTTCCTGGGTGGTGGGCCGTCATTGCCGTGGCTGTTTCGATTCTCGATTCTCGATTCTCGGTTGTGGTCGTAATCATAATGCCTACCAAACCGATGACGACATGCCTATATTTAGCACGGGAGCACCAACACTGGTGATAATTTTTCAACTGTTAAATCTCCAACAGCAATTCCAAAAACCATCCCGTGACTGGTGATGGCTATCCTAATATGGGTTATGGTAGTGCCCCATCTGTTTTCTTGTTGTTTTCGATTTATAGTTGTGGTTTAGGCTTGTTGGTTATGGGTGATGGCTGGAAGTTCACGTGGAGAGCAATCTGTACCTGTGTAGTTTCCTACTACCACATTCCTTTTGTTATCGCTTCTGAGTCTGGCAATGACCTCGAGAAGTCGATGCTAAACCCAACAAGCAACCATACTAATATTTTTGATTATGGTGCTGGATAATCTCGCTGGGTTTTGTGTTTTTCAAGCGCCACCCGCTCGTATTTGTGGGCTACTCGTCGTATTTTCTTCTCTGTACCCTGTCAATCGTGAAGAGGGAGCGCCGTCACGTGAGTGTTGATCCAGATGGCATTTGCTGAGAGATCGCAGCCCTTAACGTCCTGATAACACCCCCAGCCAATTGTGTTTGTGGGCCAAAGACTCCGCCGCTTTTCGCCCCTCTCGATAAAGTCTCCACCAACCACGCAATTGACACTGCAGTGACTCGCTTTTGCTCTCGACGCGTCCCACATCAAAGAGCAAGAGTCCAATTGCACTATTCTAAGCCCTCACATCTATTGAATCCCCCAATCCCCCAATCCCCAATAGAAGCACTTGTTCACTATAGTCAGGTTACTTGACCAGCAGGCCTTATTTTTTCTTCTTCTTCTTCGATTTGTTGGTTGTCCAGTTCATTTGATTCCCCGGCAGCCTGAACCCGCTACCACCTTGCACGCCCGCTCTCAACCGTTAAACTTTATTATACCTTTTTCACAGATGTCGTTTCTCGAGAATGTTCCTTCTCCCACCAACCTCCAATCACCAGAGTATAGGTTTATCGTAGATGAACTCTTTGTCAAGCTTGATGCGGTGAACAAAGAGACTTTAGGTCAGTTTCGAACGGTGTCTCAGAAGAAAGAGAATATAATCCGTACTTTCATCACCTCTTTCAGAACCCATATTGGTGATGATATCTACCCTTCAGCCAGGCTCATTTACCCGGAGAAAAGTGGTCGACTCTACTATATCAGAGATGTCACATTGGCTCGGTTGATTGTGAAAATGTACCAAATTCCAAAGAACTCAGAAGATTATCAAGTTCTTTACTTTTGGAAACAAAGTTACCATAAATCTAAACGTTTCAGTGCTGATACAAGCAATTTAAGAGATCTTCCTTTACGTGCATCCAGAATCATCGCCAATAGAAGACCTTTGACCGTCAATGAAGGAACCAAAACCTATACTGTAGAGAAAATGAACCAGTTACTAGATGATGTATCTGATGCAAAAAAATCAGCCGAACAAATTGAAGTTCTCAGACCTGTTTTAGATTCCTTGACCATCCCTGAAGTTCGTTGGCTACTTCATATTCTCCTTAAAAAATCCATCTTAACTCGTTTTGAATCATTCTTTCAATATGTGTGGCATCCGGATGCCCCTTCCTTATTTAATATTTGCAATGATCTTCAAAAAACCTTTAATTACTTGACCGACCCGAATGTTCGATTGTCTCCAGAAAAACTTCATGTGTTCCCTACGCTTCCATTTAGACCCCAATTGTCATTAAAGCTCACCAAAAGTTATGATAAAATGGTAAATGAATTAAAATCCGCAATTCAAATGGATGAGAAAATGCAATCGTTTTATGATAAACTTGATTTAAAGGGAAAATTCTACATAGAAGAGAAAATGGATGGTGATAGAATGGTACTCCATAAACAAGGCAATCAATTCAAATTCTATTCCAGACGTCTTAAGGACTATTCCTTTTTATACGGAGAAAATTATGAGTTTGGCTCCTTAACCAAATACCTTGCTAATGCCTTTCCCGCAAAGGTTAATTCAATCATTCTAGATGGAGAAATGGTTGCATGGGATTTCAAACGTAATGTCATTTTACCATTCGGTACCTTAAAATCATCAGCTATACAAGAATCAGTACGGCAGTACACTACAATTGATCAGTACGAACAACAATCTTCATATCCATTTTTCTTGGTATTTGATATTCTTCATTTAAACGGCATAAACTTGACTAATCATCCATTATTTTTCAGAAAAGATCTATTAGAAAAATTAATAAAACCAGTACCGAACAGATTAGAAATGTTACCTACTAAATTCGGGTCTACTGTCGGTGATATTAAAACCGCTATGGCCGAAGTAGTGGGTGCAAGAAGTGAAGGTATTATTGTCAAACACGTTCAACTGAAATACCTTTTGAATCACCGTAGTCCACAATGGATAAAAGTTAAACCTGAATATTTAGAGAAATTCGGTGAAAACTTGGACTTAGTAGTAATTGGAAAAATTCCGGCTATTAAAAATTCATTTATCTGTGCATTGAAAGGAGAAGAGGATGGTGTATTTCACAGCTTCTGTACTGTTGCGAACGGGTTTACGAATGCCGAATTTGACAAAATTGATAGAATGACTGGTAATTCTTGGGTCGAATATAAGGAAAAACCCCCACCAGAAAAGCTAATTCGGTTCGGAACTAAAAAGCCAGTTTATTGGATTGACCCGAAAGATTCGGTGGTCCTAGAAATAAAAGCGAGATCTATTGATTCTACCGAAGAAAGAACTTACTCTGTTGGTACAACACTTCATAATTTATATTGTAGAAGTATCAGAGAAGACAAGACATATGAAGATTCTATTACTATCGAAGAGTATATTCAGATAAAGGAGCGTTACTTTAAGGAAACCAATAAAGAGCAAGTGACCCTTAAGAAAAGAAGATCGCAATTGGAATCGTTTGAACAATTGAAGTCTCCGAAAAAAGTGAATGTTGAAAGCAAATTACTCAAGCCCTTTAATTTCATCATTCTAAGCGATGCTATAGACGATAAAGGTTCAAGAACGAGCAAAGAGGACTTATCGATTATGGTGAAAAAAAACGGAGGCAATATTGTTCGGTCATTACCAAGTCAATCCAATTTGCAATTGGTGATTATAACCGATAAAGATGTTCCGAGCTCCAAGGCATATTTGGATAAGGGGTTTGATTTAATTCGGCCGAGATGGATCATCGAGTGTGTTCTGAAAAATTGGATTGTTCCGTTAGAACCCGAACTCATATTCATGTCAACTGGAGATTTTAGTTCCAGAGTTGATAAATTTGGGGATAGTTTTTTGCACCATGTGAGTATTGAAAATGTTGGAGGGTTTGATGAGCTTAAGCCCAAGAGAATTCAAGAGTACCGAGACTTCTACATAGAGGATGTTGTTTCACGAGAATTGGAGGTTCCACTTCGGTACTTATTTAATAATATTAATTTTTATATTGTTTCAGGAGATCGCTTTTTAAGGGACAGAATTGAGGATTACGGAGGAGATATTACTGACAATTATTTCCAAAGTTCCTATATTGTGGTTAAAGGAGATAATGAAGAGATAAAAAAGAAAGTAAATGGAATTAGTAAGGATATTAGTGAGAATATTAAGTTTACCGAAAGTGGTATGGAAAGGATCCCAAGTATCGTCACTGTGGAATTCGTTGAGGAATGTATCAAAAGAAATGTCTTAGTAGATGGTGATGATTTTAAGTATATCTAAAAATATGCATAGGTCTTATTTAACGCATACGAATATTATAGTGTTCAAAGTCCGGACTAGATAATAATTCAGTATGGTCTGTAAGTATTTGAGTACAAACAAACCTTACTGCCGGTGATATTATACGGTTGGTGGTTCACTTTGCAATTTTCTAGATTGTATATGAGTTTTGGGAGATCAGAAAAAACTCCAATACATTGACCAAACCAGTTCATAACCCTATCGGCTGTCAAAAAAAAAAAAGGGACAGTTAGGTATTGTTCAAGGAATTGCAATAAGATCAGTGTTGGGTTCATTCCTACAAGAGCCCATATTGAAAGTATTACCTCACAACAAGCAAACCCTCTTTGGGTCGGTTCTTGACAACAAGCAATTATGAATAGATTTGGTCACCTTACAGACAGCACCATCAGCAAAAAAGCAGTTCAAACTATGATTGCCCAACCCTTGCAGTTGTAGACTAGCGCTAGCACTAACTAAATTCTTTTTTGGTATTGTGCCTAATAAGTGACTTCTCTGTTCCTGTAGCATCCGGGCCCATAATAGTTTCAGCTGGTATACAGTCCTTCAACTGGTATCTTATGTCATTGATCCCCACACGGAGTTCTCCGCAATATGTGGATGCGATCGTGATTCCTGATCTGGCCTAAGGTGCGCATATCCTTACCTTATCTTATCTATGAAATTTTGGTTCTGACTTTACCTATCTATGACTGTAGGCGGGCCGAATCCAATCGTACCATTGGCCCGAACCACCGAACCCATTTATATAGTAGCAGCCAACCGGACCATATTCTGCTTTCCATTTAGTTCACCAGGCGATCCTACTAATTCATAGCCATTAGTTGGAGGATCATACTGTGTCATTTCGAACGGGAATCTGACAATACATTTTTTTTTGTTGCGACGGATCATTCACCATCACCAGAGATAAGCAACTCAGATCAACAGATCAGAGCCATTAAAAAAAAAAGAGTTCCTGCCAGATCAGCGATCTCAACTTACTTTCATTGCATTCACCAGACTTCAAGAAAAGCACCAGTTGGGCTCAATTCCGTCCAAACCAATCTTCTGGCCAAAATTACATCCATTTCATAAGAATACTGGTATCGTGCCATCCTTTGTTCGCCGATATTGTCCCATAACTCCAC
Organism: Suhomyces maxii; assembly: GCA_030574995.1. Classification (NCBI taxonomy): domain Eukaryota; kingdom Fungi; phylum Ascomycota; class Pichiomycetes; order Serinales; family Debaryomycetaceae; genus Suhomyces; species Suhomyces maxii. The sequence goes on from JAJMGC010000025.1 coordinate 5,628, forward strand.
CACCATCACACCGTTTGAAGTGATCGAGTATCCTTCCCTCCAAAAAGACCAAGCAAATCAACCAAATCAACCAAATCAACCAAATACACATTTCTTGTTGTTGCTACCATGTCCTCGTACCTCGACCGTCCTCATTCCATCACTCCAACATTGGCCTGGTCGACACTCACGGTGTGCTTGAGCACTTTTCAGTTCGGGTACCATCTCTCAGAACTTAATGCCCCCTCCACGTCTATCCCTTGCAAAAAGAACCCTACCCCGGGATGTCTTTCTATTCCAGAACACCTGATGGCCACCATCACCGCCATGTACACTGTTGGAGGTTTTTTGATGTCCTTGGTGTTGGGGTTCACCAACATATCTAAGTGGTATGGAAGAAAGGCCTTATGTATGGCCAGTGCACTTGCTTTTTGTATAGGGTCGCTTATCATGGCCAATGCGGGCCTGGCTTGGGAACTTAACCTAGGAAGATTCATTGATGGGTGTGCGGCCGGCACTTCGTTGATCATGTCCCCTATTTTGGTCAATGAACTTACTCCAATTAACCATCGAGGACTTCTTGGATCTTTGTTACAAGTTGCAATCGCAGCCGGGATTTTTTCAGGTCAAGCGGTCTCTTTAGTATGGCAGGATGACAAATGGAGATACGTCTTCATATTTGCCCTGTTGTTGGGAATTGTCCAATTTATCATGTTTTTCACGGTCAAAGAATCTCCTAAGTGGATCGTAATCAACAGTGGTGATATTGAGTATGCCACTGATATTTTGGATGATTTAAGAACCGACAAAGATACTGTTTTCCATGAAATCAACCATTGGAGAGGCTTGGAAAGTAGACAAAACTCATTCAGTGAGCTTCTGCGCCTTCTTCCAAAATCAGAGAATGTGTTATCTAATTCTCTTCAATTGAAGCCGAAAAAGTCCAGAAGAGGTTCCATGGAGGAATCGTCTATTTCAACTACAGAATTTGTATTCGGAAGATACAGTAATGAGGCTTTGGCGGTGTTCATTCTCATGACATCTCAGCAATTGGTGGGTATAAATGCAATTGTATTTTATGGGGTCCGTATTTTGAGCTCCTTGTTCTCCACCAATACGCTTCTCCTTTCATGCTCTATTCTGTTGGTTAATGTAATCAGTGCTATTGGTATCTCAAAATTTGTGGATAAAATCGGAAGAAGACCTTTGATGCTCTTTTCGGTATTGGCTTCAGGTACGTTTGCTATTCTGATTGGTTATGGATTAACCAAAAGTATTCCGTACTTGATGGTGGCTTCATGTTATGGATTTGTCATTAGTTACTCGTTTGGAATCGGTCCAATTCCGTATCTTATGATCCCTGAACTTGCCAGCCACGAAGTTGTATCCACTGCTCAATCAATTGGTACTTCTGCTAACTGGGCTGCAAATATTCTCATTGCATATGGGGTTCCTATGGTTCAGGATGTTCTTGGAGGAGCTCTCTTTTACATTTTCGCAGCCATTTGTGCTGGCTACTTTTTTGCAATTTGGTGGTTTGTGCCAGAGACCAGAGGAGTCTCAAACAGCTATGAAGCATGGAAGAGACATTACCATATACATGACGAAACCGAAGAAACCAGCGACTCTAGCGACTTGGTATAAAATTTATTTTTTTTAAAAAAAAATTGTTTGCATTTTGAATGTCGAAAAATTGTTCATTCTCAGTAATACTATCATTTGAAAATGTGTTGCTCAACGTGACAGTAGCAGCTGTATTCTGTCATTTGCATTATTATAATATGATCCATTATGTCTCAACGTATTTGATATTTCTAGAATTGGTCCAGCTGACTATCTCTAGTTTACATAATTAATTAATTGCATTACTCTGTTAATAAAATGTACGATATAGTCCACACAAAAAAGCGAAAATTATACAGTTTGCAACCCGATGAACAAACTAGCTTCTTTGAAGAATATAGACCACCCAATGACTTGATCAGTTGGACCTACTGAAAATGGCACAGACCGAAACCCACCGAATCCCTTTAGTCAATTTAGTTTTTCTTGTACTTCACCGTCTGTGGCTCGTAACTGAAGTACCGAACAACTGACACTTCCATTGCGCTAAAATGACGGTATGGAAACTGAAAAATTAGAAACTGAAAAGTAGAAAATCGACAAAATCTATATGAGATGGTTCCCACGAAAACACCCTGTACCTCCCTACCATGTTCAATTACACTAGAAAACTTGGCCTGGCTGTCCATGTTAATGGCCCTTCCGAAAAGTCTATTGTTGATGGGCTACTCGCTAGTTTTTCAGGCCCTTCTGTCTTGGGACTTATCACCGTTCGTCTATTTATTTGGCAAGTGTGCGTCTCCTTCAACGTTATGGCAAGTGACCTACGTCATCGCTGCGCAGGGAAACTATTTGAGTGGAATAGAATGAAATCGAGACATGGACCAATGCAGAGGGTTCAAAGGGGGACCCAGTGGCCATCCAATAGTAATTGGCGCCTTCTAGGTGCCTTCGAGATGGCTTCTAGGTGCCTTCTATTCGGTGTACCCACTACTTTTTATTGTATCTTGATGAACATGATAAGCCCAGTGCTTGGCCCCCTCTTCCAGTCAGTTATGACCCCACGCGTCTGTCATCAATTTCATCTCATTCCTCGTTATGTGCCCCGTGCATTACGTGAGAGTACATGAATAACCATTGGGCACAGCCACTACCTTAGCACATAAATAGGGCCAATCCCCATAACACCCCATCTCCTTCCTACCCCCCTCGTCTGTTCTGGTCGCTTTAGTATCAATTGAATTAACCAATTGCACTAAGACTTAAAAATCGAACTTATACACCCCCCTAGAAACACCCCCAATTCCCCCATAACCCCACAAAATGGTCAACTACAGAACCTGGTTAAAGGAAATCGATGATAACACCAGCATCTCCAAGCTTTCCATCCCTGGTACTCACAACGCTGCTGCTTCCCACACTGCTCTTCCATCAGTTCAATGTCAAGGAGCTTCAATCACCTCTCAATTGGAACATGGTGTTCGTTTCTTAGATATCCGTGCTGGTAAGCTTTTCCTTAAGGAAGGAGATGAAGCCAAGGATTTACAAGTTATTCACGGTAAGTTTCCCGTGCGTATTCCATTCCCATTGAAGTTGAGGGATGTTTTGGATGAAGTATATGAATTCGTCGAAAAGAACAAGTCCGAAACCGTTATTGTTTCTTTGAAGCAAGAAGGTAGTGATGACTGGCGTAACGACAAGGACGAATTCGGTAACTTAATCTGGGACAAATATGTCAACCCAAACAAGGATAAGTGGTACTTGAAGACCAACATCCCCCGTCTTGGTGATGCTCGTGGTAAGGTTATTCTTTTCAGAAGATTTGGTGTGCGTAATGAAGACAGAAAAAGAGAATTTGGTTTCGAAGCTTCTTCATGGCAATACAACACTCAAGAAGATGACCGTGGTGACTTTGTGGTTCAAGATTTCTGTGAAATCCAACAAAAGGACGATATCCAGAAGAAGATTGGCTACGTCAAGCACTTGGCCAAGAAGGCTAATGATTACACCAAGGACAATGACAACAAGCTTTTCATTAATTTCACCTCTGGTTCCAACTTCTTTGACCACGACTGCTGGCCACAACAAGTTGCCAAGGCCATGGACGAAGGTGATATCGAAGAGACTTTCAAGAAGGGTTCTGGTATCATTGTCTTGGATTACATTGAATCTAACGATTGGAAGTTGGCCAAGAAGTTGGTTGACTCTAACTTCTAAGTTATCAACCAACACAGAAGCTCTGTTTGTAAGATTGCGGAGGTGTATTATTATGTACTAACGAGTAGCAATGAGTATCAATGAACAAAAGTGTTTATAAGTGTGTGTAAGGATGGCTAGTAGTGTTCAAAGCTATAGAACTCCCTGATGGTAACTTAAGAATAGAGTAAAAAATCTGAAAAATTAGTGATACATTAGCAAATCATTTCTGTTGATGAGACCAGTTAATTTTTCATTAAAGATACGGGCCAATTAATTCACTTCTACATATTTGACTGCAAAATGATTGTTGCAAGGATTATCCTAAAAAAGAACACACATAACTAATTTGGTTGTATGGGAAATTACGGGCAAAATAAGAAATACCCCTAAATCTTAAAGAGTAGGCAGTTGAAAACTATGTAGTTGGAATTCTGGGGTAACTCAGTGGTTATTGCTGGGAAAGAGCAATTGAAAGATATGGCAAATCAATATACAGAGAGTTGCAACAATTACTCAATTTGTAACCAACTAGTCTAAGTCGTATGACATCATTATTATTGATTGCAATTGAGACAAAGAGCAGCCCCACAAAGTGTACTTAATAGTACGATAGTACTTAGTGAGCCTTTTTGGTCCTCATTTTGTCATATATGAAGTTTGGGCCCTGAAGAAATATACGAGATTAATAGAGAGCTATGTAAAGTTCTGTCTTCTTGCAATTGACCACTTTTGGTACTTTTCTTTCTCTGATCATTCTGCCCTTATAGGGCCTTACCAACTGTTCTCCTATAACTCCTCATTTTGTAACCAGTGAGATTGTAACTCGATCGTGCATACAGTATAAATCCGATCGGAACTCTTATAACCAACATCGACCATAATGTCCAGCTATCGATGGTTACTAAGCAATGGGCCGAAGGTTCTTCGACAAAGAACGGGTGCCAATTCCCTCGGAGTCCAGTTTTTCAGATTCCGTTCCATAAAATCACCAACTTCTCCATATGACGATGCAGAACTCCAGAAGATCATAGAAACCACAAACTTTGGATCTGAAGCAAAGAGAAAGGAAAGAGAACAGAAGGAACAACGAGAGAAAGAACAGAGAGAAAGAGAGCAGAGGGAAATAGAAAGGACCGAAAAGGAAAGGCTCGAGAAGGAAAGTGTAGAAAGACAAAAGTATGAACAAGCTCAGAAAGTGGTAGAGAGGCCTGTGGTGGACCCAATAGCGAAACAAGATCATCAAGTGGAAAAAGGACCAACCATAGAGATGAGAAAAGAGACGAATGAACAGAGTTTCGAGATCAAAAAGCCTAGAAATCCTCTTGAGTCCATATCCCCCAGCACATATAAAGAAATCAAAGAGACTATTCATGATTTACCATCTAATCTTGGGGCCCAGAGAGCCAAAGTAGCCAAGAAAATCGACAGTTTCCTTCTGTCAATGCAAGAAACAATATTCAAGGCTACCACCACATTGAATGAAGTTACTGGCTACTCTGGAATTGAGCGGTTGAAGAACTCTGTTGTGTCACTTGAAAAAGAGCTTTTAACAGCCAAAGAAGAGGTCAGAAGAGCCAAGCTGCTCTATACCGATGCTATTCAACAAAGATCCACTTCCCAGAGGGAGATGAACGAGCTTTTGACCCGTAAACACAACTGGAGTCCTACAGATCTCGAACGGTTTACTGAGTTGTACCGAAGTGACCATGCCAACGAACAACGAGAAACAACCACAGAAACCGAGTTCACAGAAGCAGAACTGAAGGTGGATGCTATTCAATTGAAACTCACGCAGCTGATTCTTACTCGTTACCATGAAGAACAGATTTGGTCCGATAAGATCAGAAAAGTGTCCACTTGGGGCACCTGGATCTTGATGGGTATTAACGTCTTTCTTTTCATCATAGCCACATTTTTTGTGGAGCCCTGGAAGAGACGGAGATTGGTGGCTTCTTTCGAGGCCAAGGTCAGAGAAATGATGCAAACAGAGGCAGCAGTTGTGAGTGGTGTAGAGGTGGTCCTGAACTCCCTGGTGGAGCCTGAAACTACCTCTACTACACTTGAACAAAATGAACAAAATGAACAAAATGAACAGAATGAACAGAATGAACCAACTGATTTTGATGTTTCACCTGGTACAACCTCAATTGCACCAGTTACTGCTTCCACTGGTACTGCTCTTTTACCCCTTAATGTGTTTGGTAAGACTTGGGAGAGCTTCAAGAGCATGCTCCGTGATAACTACCACACCTTGGCATCGAAGGATATAACTAGTGTGGTGATGGACAAGACTGAGCTTGCAGTGGTGACCACAGTCGTAGGTCTCGTTGGTGTCGGCTTGGGCTCTTTGGTGACTGTATACTTCAAGTGATAAGTGATGAAGGATAAGACTTCATTAAGGTGGAGCACGTCCTATCGCTTCTTTAGTTGTGGTCAGTAACTGGTAGCTGGTAACTGGCCCCACCGATTTAGGAGCCAACGGGCCGACACAATTGGCCCATAATTGACCTTTTGTACTTTCACCTTGCTCGCATCATCACCCTACACCTTATTGATGTACAGCGAAAATATCTGATGTACTTTTCGCTCTTTGTCTCTTGGTCTCTTCGTCTTCGATACCAATGCTCACTTTGGTAAATCACCTAGACATCACCACAGCACAAGACAATTAACCTCACCAACCACGATAACGCCGTAAACGGACACACAAAAGAGCCAAATTGATATTCTGCTCCATTTCCAGCCCATAGATTACATAGACTTAAAACAGACTTAACTACATAGACAAAGCATCAAGCACATGTCAGTAAAATGTCAGTAAAACGGCAAAACAGGAAAAGAAAAAGTAAAGCATGGCAGCTAGCTAGAGCCAGGAACACACCAATCTTTTCTCCGTGCTTTCCACCTCGTCCACCTCGTCCACCTCCACTGTTCACTAGGTTCTGGTCCATTCTACAGCTTACGTAAGCACTGACTAACTTCGTGGCGATCAAAGTCGCCACTCACACTCACTAGCAATACCAATCTACAAACTTCCTTCCCCAATCATTCAATTACATATCACCATATCAAACATCTTACAATGGAAGAGCCAGTTGTGTTTGACACCCACATAACATCCCAGAAGAGAGACGAAAACGATGTATATTTGAGATTGAAAAAGTTGGAGAAAGAACTCGAACTCTTGCAATTACAAGAAGATTATATTAAAGATGAACATCGCCACTTGAAAAGAGAATTGGTTCGTGCCCAAGAGGAAGTGAAGCGTATTCAATCAGTTCCATTGGTGATTGGACAATTCTTAGAACCAATTGATGAAAATACTGGTATTGTATCATCAACCACCGGATCGAATTATGTGGTTAGAATCTTGAGTACTCTTGATAGAGAACTTTTGAAACCATCTTCATCGGTGGCGTTACATCGTCATTCCAATGCATTGGTTGATATCTTACCACCAGAAGCCGATTCTTCTATATCCATTGTTGGGGAAGATCAAAAACCAGATGTTACTTATGCTGATGTTGGTGGTTTAGATATGCAAAAGCAAGAAATCAGAGAAGCGGTGGAATTACCTTTAACTCAAGGTGATTTATATACTCAGATTGGTATTGATCCTCCAAGAGGGGTTTTATTATATGGTCCTCCCGGTACTGGTAAAACCATGTTGGTTAAAGCTGTTGCCAATTCTTCAACTGCGTCATTTATAAAAATCAATGGTTCCGAATTCGTACAAAAGTATTTGGGTGAAGGTCCAAGAATGGTTCGTGATGTTTTCAGATTAGCCAGAGAAAATTCTCCTGCTATTATCTTTATAGATGAAATTGATGCTATTGCTACCAAAAGATTTGATGCTCAAACTGGTGCTGATAGAGAAGTTCAAAGAATTTTATTGGAATTATTGAATCAAATGGATGGTTTCGATCAAACTTCTACCGTTAAGGTTATAATGGCTACTAATAGAGCTGATACTTTAGATCCTGCTTTATTAAGACCTGGTAGATTAGATAGAAAAATTGAATTTCCTAACTTGAAGGATAGAAGAGAAAGGAGATTGATTTTCTCCACCATTGCTTCTAAGATGGCTTTAGCTCCTGAAGCTGATTTGGATTCTTTGATTATGAGAAATGACCCATTATCAGGTGCAGTTATTGCTGCCATTATGCAAGAAGCTGGTTTAAGAGCCGTTAGAAAGAACAGATATATGATTTTACAAAGTGATTTGGAAGAAGCTTATACTTCCCAAGTGAAGACTGGTACTGAACATGACAAGTTTGACTTCTACAAGTGAACTCAACAACAAAAACCGAATGCAATGAAAGATATTAAAGAAAAAAAACCATTCGAAACCAATAAAGTTTATCATATCATATATCTGTAAAGAAAGTAATGATATATTCAACTCAATTCAACTTCTAATCTTTCTGGTATTGTCCCTGAGTTCGGTTCATCCATGAACAAGTTGCAATTTCCAGATTTGTAAATTATATTTATAAGTAGGAAATTAACATGAAAAAAATGAATAATGTAAAAGAAAAAGGTTCTTCTACAAAGAATTTTCATCTGTAGTGATTTGAAAAAAAAATTCTATATACATACCTATTATTTATCCGTTTATAATGATCAGCTTTGTCCATTATAAGAGGTGATAAACACCAAGACCAGGAACCAAGGAGTCCCAGTTTGAGAAGTCCAAATGGTCCATATCCAAATGAGTACTATGTGAATAAGTTTGATTGAATGAACCTTTGTCAAAATTTAAATTGAAAGATGCAATTGGTGTGACCAAATAGATCTTGTTACCTGTCTTTTCCAATCCCTTTAATAATTGTTTCACTTCATCAACTGGCGCTCCCATGACATCAAAAACGTAGTTTGATTTGGTTTTGTCTAAGTTGTAAGAAGTTCCTGTAATTATTTGTAATGAAGCATCTCTATCTCCTAAGATCCAGGTGGGAGGAGAATAAGTTCTCCACCAGACTTGTACAGTGTTCTTTTCTCCGATTCCACGGAAGTGGTCGAGAGCTGGAACAACTCCACCTTGATGATAAATACCCATTAACACGGACATAATTATGTTGAATGCGTACCACAAGTAGATAAGGAAGGATACGAGTGAAGAACGAGGGACGGTATAAGTAGCTTCGTTTTCTTTATTATCTTTACTATCTTTCTTTTGGTTTTGGTTTTGGTTTTGGTTTTGTAGTTCTTCCTTTTTTTCATCTGTTCTGAATACAGTCAAATCAAAACAGGAGCATGCTAATGGAACAATTGGAATAAGAAATCTCAATTCTTGATGAGGAACTAATGAAAGAATACTGATACCACTGATAATAGTCAAGAAAGGTAAGGTTCTAAAGTACTTGTTCTTGAATTTCCATACTAAGAAAAAGATACCCGGACCCAAGATTTGTGGAAAGTTCACCAATAAATGGTTGTAGAAAGGATGGATTCCGTGTTGAGCCAAATTGGAGTAATTGGAATTATAAAGCAAGTTATTCAAAGGAGTGATAACGAAGTCATAAGATAAAAGATCGTGACCAAAAGCATAAGTATCGAAAGCAATGAAAGCTGAAGTAGGAACCAAGAAACCAGTACCAAGGAAGAAAATACCAGACTTGTTCTTCCATAAGTACTTGGCAATGTACCAAGACGGAAGAGCCAAGAAAGCTGGAAAAGTGACTCTGTTAAAAGTACCCAAAGATACAATAGCACCGAGCCACATCAAAGAAGTTCTTTGACTGACATGTTGGACCTTAGGATCAGTAGATTCAGAAATGTATCTCAAATTATCAATAATCATTATACTTAACAATAAAAGCCAGGTTTCAACACTATTAGAGAACAAATGAGCTTGGTAAACTAAAGTAACATAGGAAGTCAGAGTGAAAAACACCCCTTTGATTCTTTCTGGCTTTGTAGGTAAGATCGAATAGAGTACTTTATCAGTGATGATCCATCCTATAACCATGTTTTGCAACCTGAGCATATACCAAATTTGCATAGGAGTGAAGTCAAGTTTGGTGATCTTGAGTAAGTAAAGAACCGGGCCGTAGATCAAGTACAATGGTGCCAAACTTCTTGCTGGAGTAGAGGTGAATTCCCATGGAACATTGGCACTGAAGTTGAAGATGCGGGAAGTGAGGACTTCAAGTGATTGAAAGTGTTCGTCTGGATGAATGTAAGAGTCGGAAAGGGCAAGGACAAACCGAAGCCCGATTGTGAGGAAGTACACGAGTCGCCAGTTGATGGTAGGCAACATTGGCAGTGCTGTGTGGGAGTTGAAGTCAGGGTGTAATTGATGGGATAGATATATCTGTGATTGCAATACACGATCAAAGTGAAAGTGATTTTGTCGGTAGATTGACGCGACAGTTCGATGCGACAATATTCGGGAGACCAAGTCTGGAAACAGTGTGTTTATCTAGCTGAATGAAAGATATGGAAAGAATATCTGGGGAAATCATGGCACGGTAATGATGATCACCGAATAGGTCCTTTCCATTGTCCATATGATTGTTATATTAGTATCTAAGTGAAAGATTATCCGGTTTGACATAGTTTTTGTTGGGGTTTATTGCCCTCACGTGACATATAAGTGTAAGCCTATATAACAAGACCAAAGTTACCCAAACCACTAGAAAAGCATCCAGTGAAAAAGAAATCAATACTTCTGGAAGCTTCCACAAACCACCTTTTGTTTTTGAACGGTTCTGCTGTACCTGGGTAAAGGCTATGTGGTGGTATCTGGGACAGTTTCAGTAAGGTATTGTACTTTCAACGGTCTGAAATTATATAGAACAAACAGCCGAAGGCTTTCCATGGTTTGTATAGGCCCAGCCAGATCTCTCCATATACCTGGATAACGTTCAGGTTCACTTTTTCATTGGTTTTTATCCAGCTGGATGTAGTCAGTCCTGGCAATGGGGGAACTAAAGCATCAAAAATTCCGTTTTTTGGCCACCGGCCCATCGTTGGAAGCGTAACCACTCATTTACCTCACACTCCGATGACATAACTGACCATCCAAGCTCCGTCACCACCTGGTTTGCACCCATTACGGAGTTGTGGCAGGCATGGCTGATCACGTGACGACATCGTTGTTGATCTCGGGCTCGGGCATGAAAAAGTCCGCGGCGCCAGCACCTCTGATTGGCCAGTCGGACCCGCCCACCATACTATCATCAATAAATCATACCAATAATGAAGGTTTAAGATGATATCGGCTATGTAGGCAAGTCGTAAACGTAGTCCGATACCTAATTCCTTAAACTCCGCCAGAATTTTGACCTACCCCCCACCAGTTAATGCCCCCACCCTGGTGGGTCTCCGGGGTTGAGAGATTCCTTGATAAATTTCGCGAACAAATTAAAATTTTACATCCCTAACTCTTCTTTCCATCAAACAATGCTTAGACAATTCGCCAGATCCACAATTGCTCCAAGATTCACCAGATCTTACATCGCTGGTCAATTTACCGGTAAGAGAAATGCCAATGGAAAATACACCGTCACTTTGATTGAAGGTGATGGTATTGGTGTTGAAATTTCTCAAGCAGTCAAGGATATTTATGCTGCAGCCAACGTGCCTATTGAATGGGAACCAGTTGATGTTACTCCTTTGTTAATTGACGGTAAGACCACTTTGCCACAACCGGCCGTTGACTCTGTTAACAAGAACTTGGTTGCTTTAAAGGGTCCATTGGCTACTCCAGTTGGTAAGGGTCATACTTCCATGAACTTAACCTTGAGAAGAACCTTCAACTTATTCGCCAATGTTCGTCCATGTAAGTCTATCGTTGGTTACGACACTCCATACGAAAACGTTGATACTGTTTTGATCAGAGAAAACACCGAAGGTGAATACTCTGGTATTGAACACACTATTGTTCCAGGGGTTGTCCAATCTATTAAATTGATCACCAAGAGTGCTTCTGAAAAGGTTATCAGATACGCTTTCGAATACGCCAAGTCTATCAACAAGCCTCACGTTTTGGTTGTCCACAAGGCTTCTATTATGAAGTTATCTGATGGTTTATTCGTTAGTACTGCTAAGGAAGTTGCTAAAGAATATCCAGACATTCCATTATCCTTTGAATTATTGGATAACACTTCCTTAAAGTTAACTGCTGACCCAGCTGACTACAAGGACGTTGTCATGGTCATGCCTAACTTGTACGGTGATATCATGTCCGATTTATCTTCTGGTTTAATCGGTGGTTTAGGTTTAACTCCATCCGGTAACATGGGTAACAAGGTTTCTATTTTCGAAGCTGTTCATGGTTCTGCCCCAGATATCGCTGGTAAGGGTTTAGCTAACCCAACCGCTTTATTGTTGTCTTCTTGTATGATGTTGAGACACATGTCTTTGAACGCCGATGCCGACAAGATCGAAACTGCCGTCTTAAAGACCATTGCTTCTGGTCCAGAAAACAGAACCGGTGACTTGAAGGGTACTGCTACCACCAAGCGTTTCACTGAACAAGTTATTTCTAACTTGTAATTATCAAATCAGTAAAAAAGTTTTGTTAATTAACAATTGATATAAATCTTCATATATATATAAATTTTTCTTTTTTTTTTATGAAGATTTATGGATTATGTTAGAATACATCAAATAAATATTCCTGTAATAGAAGGGACAACCAACGACAACGAAGTCGGTTGGTAATAACGTAAATTAATACTATTGACAGATGGTAACTGTAGAAGAATCTATCAATGAAACTACTTAAAGGTGAACTAAGAGTGTAAGAAGTAAAATTTCCTTTGTATAAGGACTCATGGTGGATCTCGCCATGAAGAAACAATAGAAAACAAGAAAAGAGTACTTTTCAAGGAACTAGAAGAGGTCTTGATTGGTAATTGAGCTAAAGTGATCAATGTGATAGTTAATCAAAATCGTTAAGTAGCGAAACGGTTTGGGTAATCACTCGGTTCATCAGTTAGTAGAAGTAGTCCTCTGGTATACCTGTCTGGCGATACTCGACACTAGTGAACAACATAAAGCAGAATAGAAACAGAAATTGAAAAGTGGTGGGTAGAAACAGCTCTAACCAATAGATGATGTAACAAACGATCTCCTCATACAAACCTCATGGACGCAAGTCCAAGTCAATTAGGAACACTGACCTGGACTCTGTCTAGTCGCTTTAGGTATGTGGTTTTCTCTTTGTTCTTGAGTCCTTTCTTTAGTACTGTATTTTTTGCAAGTGAAAAGTCCTCTAAAAACCTCCAAAAAAGTCAAGTAAACTACAGCAATTTCAGTCTGATGAGCTACCTGTCCCTACATAAGATGGGAATCGGGGGATATCCACAATTCTTATTTTTAGTGCACTCCTCTTCTCTAGTTTTCTTTAATTCTATACGTTTATTTCTCGGTATTTTACATCCTATGCCTAAATGAGGTTATAACAGTGAAATGAAGATCCTTTGAATCTGTCTGATTCGTTGTGGTCTACCAATTGTATGGCAGTTGTGAAAGTGGTGGAGAATATGGTGACTTTTCAGTGGGTCAATGATCATTTCTTTAGCGACAAACGGGGTGACCAAATCACATTAATGATATGGGATAAGGGCGAAGTACTGGCACTTTAAATCTTTCTTTTTGTCTTTGAATGATTTGGTTATTGATAAGAATTTTTTTCAGAAGTATCATTGGTTGTTGTTCATGTTGTTGAATATTTTTGGCCGTTTATTGAAGAGTCTTCAACACAATGTTGGTACCTTCAACAATAGCTACATGCTCAACCCTGTGGACTTTCTCTTCATAATCTTCCAAAGTGTCTTCCTTGATCAAATCAATTTCCTTGACCAAAACAGGAGCACCACGATCGACTTCGGCAATAACTTTGTGAATCATTACACCACCTTTGGTGATTTCGCCAGCTTGACCAGCTTTCCAGGCTCGATCAATAGCATGGGTACCATCAAAAGCTCCTGGTAAAGCAGGGTGCAAGTTGATGATCGTGATATTGGCTTCAGCCAATGGGTTCAATACAGTAGGAGATAAAATTAACATCCATCCAGCACATACAATCAATTCTGGTCTGATATAATCCTTCTGAGGAGTACCATCCACACTTCCATGGATAATCAAGTTGGCTAGATCACTATTGAACTTTTCACGACGAACAGCACGTTCGTCTTTCTGTTCCTTGGTAGTTCCAGTATAGTACAGCTTAAGGGTATGAACCTTAGCAGGAATGGATGCTTTGGAAGCTCTGGTTAATCCAAAAGCGGTTTCACTGGAGGAAATGACTTGGGTAATTTCACCGGACAAATTGTTGGATGCCTGGGCATCAATAAGAGCCTGAAGATTGGACCCTGATCCTGAGATCAAGACGGTGATTTTGGGACTCATGAAGAACGAATAGACCAGATGAGCCAAGTTAATTGATAGCCTTGACTCGGGATGATAAAGTCACGTGCTGATTATCACCCACTGAAAATTTCAGTGGTAAGCCACCAACCATCGGAGTCACCAAATTGAAAAAATTGGAACACGCTGACTAATCGCTTACGTAATACTCTACATTTGTTCTGCTCTCGACTGAGTGGTATTGTAGGGTACATAACCACTGGTGGGGGTGTAATATTATTGAGAACTTATGCACCACCGTTGGATGATTTGCACTGGAAGTTTTATCTATAATATTTGTTCAGCAGAGCATAATTTAGCATGATTGTTGGAAACAATAGATTTTTGTCCGTTCCCGGTTTGATAATTACCGGACTGGCTCAAACAACTCAATTGCAAAGTGGTTGGCATTTGAGTACGAGGTATTTTGTTCTAAATATTTTGTTTTAAATTACTCAAGAGGTTGAGTGTACTTGCTAGGACTTTAACGATAAATCCATTTCGGATTGGCATTTTTGACCGGGGTTTCATCGGTATATCAATATCCACGACCAATTTACTAAACAGGCAACTCAATTAATATGTCAAAATAATTACCTTGCCTTAATTACTTGCACGACAAATTTTTTTTGGCGTTGGTCCTACCACCCATTGCATTTGCAATATTCCTACACACTTTACCCTTCTGATTTTTATTCGCCACTAATGCGGCTCGGAAGATGGCAAATTGAACATAAGGGTTTTCATTCAAGGAAGGAAGGTCATCCAGCAATTTGCAATTTGCAATTTGGTTTCAGGTACCACCAGATCGTGAAACAGCTACCCAATTCGTATAATTACGAGAGTCCCCTCTTTTCCTTAGTCTTGGGTAAGGGGTGGATTCTTCTCCTGTAAAAATTTTGAAGGTCGCCCGTTGTAGCTAACATGGCTCAAAGGCCTTGTGGTCCAAATGATTTACGAATCACACGACCAGTCTTCTTCACCTCTTGACACCCAACCCCAATAAAGGTAATGTGCATCATTTGATACCGTGCGGTCACGTGACAGGCTCGGTATACGATCTACGGCAAATATGGGCCAGAGAAGGCACCAGAATCCGGGCAAGAAGTCAGCAAGAAAAGGTGGCTCTAATAATATCGGCTGCACGCCACCGTTTCCGCCCATACCCTGCGGGAGCGATACACCAATCATCTTCCTGGCAGCTGAGCTCAATTGACAATTCTGACGTCCACGCCCCTGGCTGAATCCGGGTAACTGCGTAAACCTGGGCCCGACACCCTCACCCCTTAACTATTGCAGTATGGGCCCCCTGCCCATCGCAATTTTTTTTCACCTCTCCTCCCCTCGTGCTGCCCTCTGTTTAAAACCTTTTTCATTCCCTCTTTTTCTTCTTTTTTTTGAAGTTCTTCTTTAGGTATAGTTTAACGCCAAAAATCAATTCAAGATGGGTATGTACAAATGAATACGATGAATTACGATGACGGTTACGATTGATTATCTTTATGGAACTTCGGTTGAACCAACCAAGTTGGTGAATGGGGGCTGAATTGGTTGGCCCCAGAAAAATTTTCACGATGGCGGTGATGGAATAGGGCAATGGCTTTTGGAGACCTTTTGCAAGAAAAATAAGAAGGGTCAAGCTTTGATGAGGTACCAGGGTGGATCAACAGCTTAATCAGCTTTACCGCTGAAGGGTATTCGTTGGGTTTGCTGCTCAGTTTGTTGGCATTGATGATGCTGCTGCTGCTGCTGCTGCCTCTTGTCTTGATGATGAGTAATGCGAAAATGAAAACCCTTTTCCTCAAATCTTATAATGATAGAAATTAATCATTAATCATTAATCATCAATCAAAAAAGATCATAATTCGTAGTTGTTAAACTGTTGCAATGATTCAAGTATACTAACTTTTTTTTAGTCGCTTTCACTATTGAACAAATCCGTGACTTGATGGACAAGGTTACCAATGTCCGTAACATGTCCGTCATTGCTCACGTCGATCACGGTAAATCTACTTTGACTGACTCTTTGGTCCAAAGAGCTGGTATTATCTCTGCTGCCAAGGCTGGTGAAGCTAGATTCACTGATACCAGAAAGGATGAACAAGAAAGAGGTATTACTATCAAGTCTACTGCTATTTCTTTGTACGCCTCCATGGGTGATGACGATGTTAAGGAAATCAAGCAAAAGACCGAAGGTAACTCTTTCTTGATTAACTTGATTGATTCTCCAGGTCACGTTGATTTCTCTTCTGAAGTCACTGCCGCTTTGCGTGTTACCGATGGTGCTTTGGTTGTCGTTGATACCGTTGAAGGTGTCTGTGTCCAAACCGAAACTGTCTTGAGACAAGCTTTAGGTGAAAAGATTAAGCCTGTTGTTGTTATTAACAAGGTTGACAGAGCTTTATTGGAATTGCAAGTCACCAAGGAAGATTTGTACCAATCTTTCTCCAGAACTATTGAATCCGTTAACGTCGTTATTTCTACCTACGTTGACAAGGCCGTCGGTGACGCTCAAGTTTACCCAGAAAAGGGTACCGTTGCTTTCGGTTCCGGTTTACACGGTTGGGCTTTCACCATTAGACAATTTGCCAACAGATACTCCAAGAAGTTCGGTGTTGACAGAGTCAAGATGATGGAAAGATTATGGGGTGACTCTTACTTCAACCCAAAGACCAAGAAGTGGACCAACAAGGACAAGGATGCTGATGGTAAGACTTTAGAAAGAGCTTTCAACATGTTCGTCTTGGACCCAATCTTCAGATTGTTCTCTTCTATCATGAACTTCAAGAAGGAAGAAATCCCAACCTTATTAGAAAAGTTGGAAATCGTCTTAAAGGCTGACGAAAAGGAATTAGAAGGTAAGGCTTTATTAAAGGTTGTTATGAGAAAGTTCTTGCCAGCTGCTGATGCTTTATTGGAAATGATTGTCTTGCACTTACCATCTCCAGTTACTGCTCAAGCTTACAGAGTTGACACTTTGTACGAAGGTCCATTAGATGATCCATTTGCCACTGCCATCAGAAACTGTGACCCTAAGGCTGATTTGATGTTGTACGTCTCCAAGATGGTCCCAACCTCTGATAAGGGTAGATTCTACGCTTTCGGTCGTGTTTTCGCTGGTACCGTTAAGTCTGGTCAAAAGGTTAGAATTCAAGGTCCAAACTACCAAGTTGGAAAGAAGGAAGATTTATTCGTTAAGTCTATTCAAAGAACCGTTTTGATGATGGGAAGATTCGTCGAAGCTATTGATGACTGTCCAGCTGGTAACATTGTTGGTTTAGTCGGTGTCGATCAATTCTTGTTGAAGTCCGGTACCATTACCACCAACGAAGCCGCTCACAACATGAAGGTTATGAAGTTCTCTGTCTCTCCAGTTGTCCAAGTCGCTGTCGAAGTTAAGAACGCCAACGATTTACCAAAATTGGTTGAAGGTTTGAAGAGATTATCCAAGTCTGATCCATGTGTTTTGACTACCATGTCTGAATCTGGTGAACACTTGGTTGCCGGTACCGGTGAATTGCACTTGGA
Source organism: Suhomyces maxii (assembly GCA_030574995.1). Lineage (NCBI taxonomy): Eukaryota > Fungi > Ascomycota > Pichiomycetes > Serinales > Debaryomycetaceae > Suhomyces > Suhomyces maxii. The sequence continues at coordinate 23,256 of JAJMGC010000025.1, forward strand.
AATTTGTTTGCAAGATTTGCAAAACGATCACGCTGGTGTTCCATTGAGAATCTCTCCACCAGTTGTTGCTTACAGAGAAACTGTTGAAGCTGAATCTTCTATGGTTGCTTTATCTAAGTCTCCAAACAAGCATAACAGAATCTACGTTAAGGCTCAACCATTGTCTGAAGAAGTTTCTCAAGACATTGAAAACGGTGTCATTGACCCAAGAGATGATTTCAAGGCTAGAGCCAGAATCTTGGCTGACAAGCACGACTGGGATGTCACTGATGCTAGAAAGATCTGGTGTTTCGGTCCAGATGGTAACGGTCCAAACGTTGTTGTTGACCAAACCAAGGCTGTTCAATACTTGAACGAAATTAAGGATTCCGTTGTCGCTGCCTTCCAATGGGCTACCAAGGAAGGTCCAATTCTTGGTGAAACCGTCAGATCTATTAGAGTTAACATTTTGGATGTTACTTTACATGCTGATGCTATCCACAGAGGTGGTGGTCAAATTATCCCAACCATGAGAAGAGCTACCTACGCTTCTATGTTGTTGGCTGAACCAGCTATCCAAGAACCAATCTTCTTGGTTGAAATCCAATGTCCAGAAAACGCTATTGGTGGTATCTACTCTGTCTTGAACAAGAAGAGAGGTCAAGTTATCTCTGAAGAACAAAGACCAGGTACTCCATTGTTCACTGTTAAGGCTTACTTGCCAGTTAACGAATCTTTCGGTTTCTCCACCGATTTGAGACAAGCTACTGGTGGTCAAGCTTTCCCACAATTGATTTTCGATCACTGGGCCATTTTAAGTGGTGATGTTACCGACCCTAACTCCAAGCCAGGTGCTATCGTCAAGGCTAAGAGAGAAAGACAAGGTTTGAAGCCTGAAGTTCCAGGTTACGAAGAATACTATGATAAATTGTAAGCTCTTTAATGGATATGAAAATTATGGGATTCTAGATTCTGTTTATAGTATAGTCATTGTTAATCTTGTTCTCTAAGTATAAGGGATTATATAAACGAACCAGCGATAAAAAAAAAAAAAAAAAAGAATGTAGAAGAAGTAGAAAAAAAAGGTAAAACCATTTTTGGGAATGTTATAATTCATATAATTATAAATGACTTATTAGCCCGATGTCAGGTATGGAGATGGTACTGATAAGTACTAAACGTAGCTTATAGCGATGGGCCGGTTTCTATTTGTGTCAGAACTCTATAGGAGAATAATTTGCTGGCTAAAAGCGCCAAATCGTACATACAAATGGTATACCTTCAGGTTCATCGTATAAGGTGTATAAGGGGAAACGATGAACGATGATTGTAGGTATCGTATAGATGAAGGAAATTTTTCAGTTCGCGGAAGCACAGCCAGAATGAATTAAAATTACTTGAAAGAAATGGCGGTACGACGAGACATGAAAGAGCAGGTTCTGCGTTTCTAATACTGAACGGTAACAAGGTGGTGTCCCATTTTGTCTGTTTTGACAGGTTTCGGCATTAATTGGACATTTCATACGTCGCAATTGGTAAAGAAATAGTGTGCCTTTTCTGTAACTACAGGAACATGCTAGAGATGGTTTGAACCCCTTTGGGTTTAAATTACATGCGCCATCCAGTCGTACCGGTTTCAGGTTGAGTAATAGCAGTAAAATTACAGTAGACAATCAGTGGCTGGTTTTATTTTTTTTTTTTTTATTGTTTTTTGGAGTCATTGGTGGAGGCCTGAGATTTCGGTGATACCCCAAGACCCCAAGAAATAGACCTTAGTTTCGAAACTGCTAGTGATGATCGCTACGTGTTAGACCTAAACCAGCTGTACATGTGGGCCGGCCACCATTCGGATTCGGGGGAACACCACTAGAAAGTTTGGTCTTGTTCACTAATGGGTCGGAACGGCGTACCCGCAAGGCAACAAGTCGCCTTAGCTCAGTTCATCTCTCACTATAACAAAGTGCCAAATTTGAGGGGGGTGCATCAAGGCTGGAACTACTTCTTTTGGGCATCCCCGGCCAAAGACCCCAATGAGACGTGGGGAGCGGTGAACACACTTCCATTATTAATGAGAGAGTTTCTGTCCTATTTTGTCGTATAATCGAGTCACTTAGTCATTTAGTCATTTAGTCTTTAGTCTTTAGTCATTTTTTTTCACACCAATCCATACCAAGCACCGAGTCGGATTCTCCCCCTTTTGGCGCAACTCCCACTAAATCCCGCACCACAGTTAGTAGTGCTCTCGCCAAGTAAGTGTCACCGCCCGCTAAATAGCAATGCACTCCAGTACCACCGTCTTGGCCAACTGCCCTAACCAAAAGTACCCTCAGTCTCTCTATGTAATCTCCACGCAAAACACCCACAGTGTCCATCGGCCCAGAGTAGTGCTCGTTCCGGCTGAGCGATGATCCTGATCGTTCTTCATCTCAGTAATTTGGCCCAATCTGTAGCAATCACTCGGGATACTTCAGCCGCTTGCTTGCCTTACCGGAAAAATCGGCTGCGATTATTAAGCATTTACAAAACTCCAAAACGTTATATAATCACCGCCTTTCTACCTCTTGGCAGACCCTACAATTATTTCAAGACATCATTTTCGACATAATCAACGGTTGGTACAGGTACTGGTCGTTTCTCCTTGTTTATTGTACCATTGACTGTTATAATAAACCGTCCCCATTGCCACACCAAGTCACTTCCCTACTACAGAGAGAAAGGAAAAAAAGTTAGACCTTTTTTAACCACACCTCATCTGGATCAGTCTATAGACTCTCTCCAAACGGATAGTTTGGCATCACTGATTGGCTGATCAGAAGGGCCTCTTTCATATCAAGTATAGCTACTTTTGGTGATACCCACCAAACACGAAGTTCCGCTATCAAAATCATCATAATCCACACACACACTCACACAGTTAGTCGTTAGTCATCCACTCGCTAATCAGTTTGGGAGTTTTATAGTCTTACGACTGGTACAATTTCTATACCGGTATTACGATACTTAAAATCTATTGTTAACCGCTACTACTTTACGTGGTAGAATCGGTTACGGTTACGGCTACCAGCTACCAGTGGGTATTTTCCCTTCCACATCACTATATCCCAGGATCTACGTCAAATAGCTTCCTTTGTTCTGGGGATTTGTGACTAGTCACCATCATCAACACCGTTACCAACGACTCGTCATTTATACTCATAGTATCACCATTCAATTCCCCCTAGGTAAACACAGAATATCCAATTCATTGCAAAAATGAGTCTTTCCAAAGCTGAGGTATTGGACCATCTACTCGCCAACATATCAAGACCTTCTCCGTCAGTGCTAGCATCTTCAGTTATATCCATAACTACATCGGCTATCTACATATGGAGATACAACACTTCCAAAGAACTCAAGGTTGTTGATGTCAAGTTCATTGTTGGTATACTTGTATCACTTAATGTATGGAACCTTATTCTCACTTTCGGAGCATCGCGAATCTTTGACCTCACACCAATGCTTCGTTACTTGGATACTCAAGAAAGTTATTCTTTGATAAACCAAGGTGCGACCGATCTCAATCACTTATACATCATAAAAGATCTCATATTCATCACCATAGTTGTGGTCTCAACATTCATGATTCATGTGCTAGCCATTGCTGGAATACGCTTTGGTGAATACATATCATTTATCTCAACTGATATCCATGTTGAACATCCTAAAAGGCACAAGAAAAGTGTCAGTTTTGATGAAAATCTCATTACCTTCAACTACAAGGAAGAAATGACTTTAGAGTCTTCTTCTCCTGATCCTTCTACCTCTAGACTTGCAGTCAACTCTCCTATAACTGATTTCTTGACTGGTAGAGGATTCAGAAAATATTTATTATTAATGACCATGAACTTCATCTTATCAATTGCATTCCTCCCAGAAACATTCCAACTCAATTCAACTGCTGTTTTGCTTGATCTCGGTCCTGAAACCAAACTCAAATCTGATCATGTCATATTTCCCCTTTTATTAACATTTATGATGGATGCTCTGGCCAGATTATTCAGAGCCATGAACGGTACTTCTTCATACCGTCGTTTGGGAAACGCCCCTAAGATTGCTTTCATGATCTGCAGATTTATCTGGTTCTATATTTGCTTAATTGTTAATTTTGCCTTTGGATCTATGGTATTATCATCAGATGTGTTCATTAATCTGATTCATATGATTGTTAACGATCTTGCAATTATAGTTGCTCCAACTTCAAAGGAGATCACAGCTAACTATCCAGTCCAATTCATCACATCCATTGTCATCAATTATCTTTCACATTCAAGTTTAGGAACTACAGAATCCGCTCTTTCTGTGTGTTCTGAATCTGCTTGTGTTCAAGAAAACTTGTTGAATTCATTTGTTACTTCATTCAACAGTTTCCAAGTTAATGTTATTAATTGTTGGATCTTGTTAAACATGCTTTGTTTCAGTTTACTTCCTGCTATGATGTGGGTTTTTGTAGACATAACATTGAGTTATTTGGGAAATAACAGAAAACTACACAAGGAGAGTATAGAAATGTGGTCTTGAGTCAACGGTGAAACCTTGAATCAGACCATTCAAAAAAGGGGTATTTTTCAAAGGATTAATTTAGGTGATTTTGGGCTATTTGAAATGGCAATTTTGCACCCAAAAATAAACCCACAAGGCCGGTCTCCAATAATCAAAAAAAAAAAAAAATCTACATTTGCAGTAATCAACACAAGAACTAGGTATACTTGTCCTGGTTTGTATCCTTTGTTACATTTACAACCAGCTATTTATTTCGGGTGGTGGGAATTATATTATGACAGCTAAAAAAAAAAAAAAAAAAAAAAAACATAGGTCTACCAATCCAGTACGTATAAAATTATGACCTATCAAGAACATTATTTATTCGGTATTTATGGTAAAGTCCATGGTACTCTTTTGGTACCATGGTGGATTTAATAAATCATATAAAAGAAACTTGTAGTAGTGATAGTCTGGAGGTTGCGGTTGCCTAGTAATTATTTTTACCTTATCTTAATATTATATAGTAATTATAATTACATTATTGTAGATGCTCTAATCTGTCTCTTGGCGTAGACGTTAGGGTCGCCAGACCATACACACACTCTCTCTCGTCTTATCTCTTCATCATCATCATCATCAAGCTCACGCTCATTGGTCGGTGTGTACTAGTCCCAAAACATCGATAATATTCGCACCAATTTATGGTTATCAGACTCTTTGCTCATCTCGCTATAAACTTATTAGAACATATACGAACCTGTCCAACGGCCAACAATGCTTCACATTGCATGACTCCATAACCATCTCGTATTTTCAGCCTATTGTATTCCGCACTTTCTATCTAATATTGTCTATCTAGTTATCTGGCTATGTCTAATTATTTGCATGGTTTGGTTATCTGGGACCTACTACCTCTTTCGGTAGGATAATGCGGCCGCGGCTTGATTGTCCTGTTTGGGTAGATAAGACCCGGTGCTGCAAAGCATATAAAGGTTCGCTGATCCAACCCCATAATTCCCTCGTTATCACTTCGATTGATTCACACCATTTGATTATGGATAGATTACTGCAATTAGCACTCCACGCTACCTCCAGCGTCCTGGCACCTCCACCTCCTGCTCACCCCTTGGATCCACTTTCTCCGTTAGAAATCCAAGCAGTTGCTAATGTCGTGAAGCAGAAGTTTGCTGGTACTACGATTATGTTCAATACCATTAGTTTAAAGGAACCAATTAAAAAGTTGTACTATGATTGGAAAGAGAAGAATGGTCCATTACCACCCAGACTGGGTTACTATGTGGTGATCGAAGATGGGAAATCCGCTGTTCATGAAGGTATAGTTGATCTTGGTTCATTAACATTGGTGGAGTTTAAATCTACTGAAGGAGTTCAACCTATTTTGACTCCTAGTGATTTGACTGCCACTGAAGAAATCGTTAGAAAGGATCCTGAGGTCATTAGACAATGTAAAATAAGTGGAATTCCCGAATCAGAAATGGGGAATGTTTACTGTGATGCTTGGACAATTGGTTATGATGAAAGATGGGGTGCTTCCAGACGGTTGCAACAGGCCTTGATGTACTGGAGATCCGATGAAGATGATTCACATTATTCTCATCCGCTTGATTTTTGTCCTATTGTGGATATGAACTTGGGTAAGGTTATCTATATTGATATTCCTACCAGAAGAAGAAAAGTATCTAAAAACAAGCATTCAAGTTTCCATCCTGTTCATATTAAGGAGAAATTTGGTACCAAGGAAAACCCAAGTGGTTATAGACAAGATGATGCTATTATTAATATTACTCAACCAAATGGTGTATCTTTTAAAATGGATGGGAACGTAATGAATTGGTCTAATTTCCAATTCCATATCGGGTTCAATTACAGAGAAGGTATTGTTTTGAGTGATATTACCTATAATGACCACGGGAAGGTTAGACCTTTATTCCATAGAATTTCTCTTGCCGAAATGATTGTTCCTTATGGTTCTCCTGATTTCCCTCATCAAAGAAAACATGCTTTGGATATTGGAGAGTATGGAGCTGGTAACTGTACTAATCCATTATCTTTGGGATGTGATTGTAAAGGTGTTATCCATTATCTTGATGCTCATTTCACTAACAAAGAAGGTGAACCAACCACCGTTAAAAATGCTGTTTGTATTCATGAAGAAGATGATGGAATTTTATTTAAACATTCTGATTTTAGAGATGATTTCCAAACTACTGTGGTGACTAGAGGTAAGAAATTAATTATTTCTCAAATCTTTACTGCTGCCAATTACGAATACTGTTTATACTGGATTTTAAGACAAGATGGTACTATCAAATTAGAAATTAGATTAACAGGTATTTTGAATACTTATATCTGTGATAGAGATGAAGATACTGGTCCTTGGGGAACTCAAGTTTATCCACAAGTTAATGCTCATAATCATCAACATTTATTCTCATTGAGAATTCATCCTAGAATTGATGGTGATTTTAATTCGGCTGCAACTAGTGATGCTAAAAGTTCTCCACATCCTTTTGGATCAGTTGAAAACACTTATGGTAACGCTTTCTACTGTGAAAAGACTACTTTCAAGACTGTTCAAGATTCTTTAACTAATTTCGAATCTTCTACTGCTAGAACTTGGGATATGTTCAATCCTAATTCTATTAATCCATACTCTGGAAAGCCTGCTACATATAAATTGTGGTCTACTTACTGTTCTCCAGTATTGGCTCAAGAAGGTTCATTGGTACGTAAAAGAGCTCCTTGGGCAGTTTACTCTACTGAAGTTGTTCCATATGCTGATGATAGTACTGGTTATGGTAGATTGTACCCTTCAGGTGACCATGTTGCTCAATGGAGTGGTGATGGTTTGAGAGGAATGAGAGAATGGATAGGAAATGGTACTGATAATGTTGAAAATACTGATATTGTATTTTTCCATACATTTGGTATTACTCATTTCCCAGCTCCTGAAGATTTTCCGGTTATGCCTACTGAAATATTTGACCTTATGTTGAGACCAAGAAACTTCTTTAAGGAGAATCCTGTTCTTGATGTCAAACCATCTTATGCCCGTACTACAAAAGAAGTCAAGGCAGGGGCTGTAGGTGACGATAATTGTTCTTTGAACGTTGATAAAACTTCCAAGCTAGCATTTAATGAAGCAAGTTCTTGCTGTAAGAAATAATTTGAAAAAAAAAAAGAAAAAAACACTCATATGTTGAATTTTTAAGGGATTTATAGCTTTGATAGTTGACTAAAATACATTGCCCTTTCTTGTTATATGTAGTTGCAATAGTTGCAAAAAAAAACAAAAAATTCGTAACATACTTTCATCTAAAATTAAACCACCAAAAAGGAGATCGTCTGATCTGTTTGATTGAAATGAATCAAATTACATGGTGAATCTTAAAATTAATTAGAAGCATTCCTTATGCCAGCTCCTACTAGTGTTCAATGCATTGATGAGTTTAGAGAGACAAGTCTCTATAAATTGAAGCACAAAAAGTGATTTCCTAAACTCTAGGAAATTCTCCACCCATACCACTTTAATTATGTATTCCCGTAATCACACGCATTTATTCTATAGCACTTAAATATCCTCTATCTATATACTTATTATCATGGTCGCAACCGTTTTGGTACTGCACTGAACCTCATCGCTGAAAAGACTGTCCTTGACTCAAGTGACTGAATCATTGACTCAACAGCAAATACACCATGAAGTACATCATCGAACATATGGAAGAAGGTTTCTCTGAATGGGTCACTCTTGAATACTCTCAAATTATTCGTGATGTTGGTAGGGAAAACCTTATTTTGACCTCATTACCTTCAGCTACTACTGAAAAAGATATTCCAAAGGCTCTTTTAGACTTGGGACTTCAATGGACCACCCAAGAATGTGTTGATATTTACGGTGGTATTGATAAGACCAGAGTTTGTCTTTTGGACCCGGCTGCTGAAACTGACTTGGTTCCTGAAGACGGCGAAAACTACGATTACTTTGTTTTCGGGGGTATCTTAGGATCTCATCCAAGAATTGACAGAACTGGTATTTTAAGAAAGAAGTACGGTTTTGCTGGTAGAAGATTGGGAGCTTTGCAAATGACCACTGATACTGCTATTAGAACTACCCAAAGAATTGTGGAAGACAAGAAAGAGTTCAAGGATATTGAATTCTTGGATTACCCCGAAATCAGATACAACAAATACGAATCTACCGAAATGCCTTTCAGATACATTGTTAAGGATGGTGAACCAATTTTACCAGAGGGTATGTTGGAATTGATCAGAAAGGATGGTGAACAAACTATCGACGATTTGTTATGATTTGAACACAACAAGAAATTGTGTTGGAAGCTCAGTAAAAAGAGGAAATGATACATGTTTGAAATAAAACTACTGGATTAAGAAGACTAAAGGTTCATAATTATAGGAAAGCATTAGCATGTATATGTCACACCACATATAACCTATAGCCTGGGATGGTCTGGTTTGTGAGCGAACTTTGGCAGTGCTTCGAGAGTGGTAGGATTATCCGACTTGCTTTTCTGTGGCAGTCTATCTTTTTGGGGGATAGCTTGGTTCTTTTGGTGACTCTGGTGCCTCTGGTTCCTTGTTCCTACACTATCAATTTATGAACCTTCCCTGATTGTTCATTGAAGAGTTAAAATACTCATGGGTAATAAAAGTAATTTGCAGAATATAAGTAATTATACGAACGGACTGTCACCAGCCTTTAAGTGTGTAAGATGTCACCATTAATTGTGTTGATAAAGACCAAAAGTACTTGGTATCAATTTTAGTGTTACTGTAAAATGGGCTATAACCACCCATTGGATGAGTTTTAGGATATCTTAAGTTTATTCCAGATGTAGGAAGAAATTCGAACCTGTATTCGTTATTCATAATTCATATATAAGCCTTTTTATAATTAGATTTGGTATACAATTTACCAATTGTTATGGGCATGGCAGCAACTAATCGCTTTGGATATTTAGTTGACTCGTAAATACTTTTAGCATAGCCTTGTGCTGGCCGTTTGTGTGGTTCTGATATAATATGACAAGTAATCTCGGAAACAGTGATAGGTGGTCATCTAGGTACTAGATCATTCGTTTTTATTTTTAGGTTAGGTTCCTTTGATGATTCATTCAATCACTAAAATTCTAATTATTAATCACTGTCTTTACCTCCGGATTTCTCTTTGGTGATAACACTTCTTTCATAATAAACCCTGCTGTATTCACATCTTCGAAATATGAAACATGCGCACTAATTGCAGATAATAATGAAATATCAAACACACCTTGAGGCAAACAGTAATCGATTCTACCTGTTTCATTTAATGTTTTAAGTAGCTCGAGATCCTCGCCTTTAATTTCTGATTTTCCTTTTTTACCTTCCTTGGTAGGCTCTACCTTTGTAGGTGAAGTAAGAGAGGTCAAAATATCTCCAAGAGCATTTTCTTTATTGATTCTCTCTTCATCGGAACCGGTAGGAGACTTACTTTTCTTTTGCTTGTTAATAAACCAATTGGATGCCTTGGAGAGTTTTTCAGAAATTTCATCTCCAAGACTTGCCCATTCTTCAAATTGGGTATTAATACCCTTAAGTGCAAAAGGTATGGTATCAGGTTTAAACTGCGAAAACTCAGGCTTAATCAATGGTTCAAGTCTGTACCCCACAGGGTCACAAGGATGGAAGATATTGTATAAGTTCTCACATTTAGGAGAAGCAATTGGTGAATCATCTGACGACTCCTCATTACCATTTGAGGGGCTCTTATCATGGGAAACCACGTCGTCGTGCGATTTTGCAACTGTCTTGTACGATTGAATTGAAGTCTGCTCTAATAACTTGAACATTCCAATTGGAGATCCCACACAGAATAAATTTTCCACTTCGAAATCCAATAAGTTCTTAACTTTTTCTTGGCCATGAATTGTTTCTGTTTGATTGGCAAGAATATCGAATGAAATGGCTGAACCAAGGGAATGGCCCATGATATGCACTTTTCCATTGAAATTTGGGTTCTTTTCCTTGTAGAGCTTGTAAACGCGGTTCAATTCGTCTGTGACTACTGCAAAAAGCTGGTTAATATAACGAGGTTCGTAATATAAAAGAATATCCAAAACCACATCACCAACTAAATTTCTTAAAGGCTTAATTCCATCCAATGACAATTGGGATAATGTAGGCAAATGCTTATTACCCTTGAAAGTCTTTTGAGGGTGGAAATCGATCTTGTGTCTCCAAGAAATTGGGAGCACTTGAATAGTATTGGAAGTAGGATCTTCACCCACTAACTTCTGGATTTCCTTGTTATTTTCAAACACATTATTCATAGTGTTTCTCATGACGTTAATGCTATGAGTGAAATTAATCGACTCGTACTTGTGGCCCAAAATCTGACCTATACCATGAATACAAAGAATTAAATGATCCACTTTACGATCAGTATCAGTTACTGAATTAGCAGGTTCAGAGTTACCCATGTATTCTGCCACATCGTTCCAAGTATCAGTAATGGAATCAGGTATCAAATCAGTGATTGAATCTCCAGCATATCCTCTAGAAACATGTTCTACTGAAGCCAAACTAACCTTACTAGGACCATAACTTCTAATAACACCAAGCTGAAAATTAGAGTCCACAGAAGTGGGGAATATCACCGCATTTTGATCATCGAAATAAAGCACAAAATTTCCGTTTTGAAGATCAATTAAATCCTTTTCTTCTTTAACATCAAATTTGACCATTGACTCTTTGTCGGTGATTTTATTAAAACTAGATATCTTTTCTTTGACCAGTTTGCTTGGTCCTCGATCGTTTTCTTTATTATCTTTGTTATCTGATTTCTTAAAATTGTAAGGTTTCTTGGACTGGTATCCGACTTCTAATGCTTGCGAAAGTTTGTTGGAGAGAGGAGATCCCTTATGGTTAAACCAGGTTCCTCTACGAACTTCATAAATTGGTCCTTCCCAATATACAGGTTCCAATTCAAAAGATCTGAGATTTACTTGATAAAGCTTATCCTCTTTTACAGGAACAAAATCATCTGGACCCAGATCTTGTTCATCATTCTTGATCTCATAACCTTCTTTTTCACTTCTGCTATACAATTTCTGGAATCTTGACTCTAGACGATTGGAGTCCGAGTCTGAAAATGGTACAAACACTTCAGCTTCTTTTTCTTGTTTGTAATTGTGCCATTCAGGCTTGGAAATGGGGCTATCAGTAGAATAAAACCACTTAACACTGAGTGAGTGGGGGGTTTTGGACAAACGGGATCCGGTAGTGGAAAAACTCCTGAGAGTCAATTTGAAGGTCACCAGAAGACGGAGTCGTATGGCTCTGCTAAACATGGTTGGGCTTCTATGGTTGTTTGAGTTTATGGAACATGATGTTGTGTTTAGTTGCTAGATATTGGATCACGTGGAAGGGACCAGCCAGTCAGGTATCATCAAGCAACATCAAGCTATTTTGAGCGGGGCTGGAAGAATTGGGAGTTTTTGTTCCGCCGTGTGGGTTTATGGCAACTATTACGTGTGCCGGTGTCGCTTGATTGCTGACTACGGCTTTCTTTCTAGGCGATTAACGTGTATTCTAATCAATCTCGGTTAGTCATCTCTTACGTAATTGATTTTATTATTTTGGCAGTTTGCGTGTCGTGCACGGTTCGTTTCATTTACCTTGATGTCGTGTGCTAGCAAATATCAATGATTGCAAATTGTCAGTGCCAATAGACAAGTAAACTGAGTGGAGCTGCAAATCTGGTGTTTGAAGGCGTATTCTGTGGACCTCTATTTTCTTGATCGTATAAGGCTGAAAAATGACTGGTTTGACTCTTCTGGCCCAGTTTTGACTCTGTCTGGTTCTCTATTGTATATTGCTCTCGTAATACTTTCTACACTATTACCGAAGATACTAAATATAGTAATAGATACAAGTCGTCAAAGTCTGCCAAACATGTCTATTAAAGTGTACATAAGAGAAGAAACACAACTGTCATTGGACTTGGTAAAGAAACTATTGAAAACCAAGTATCTCCTATCTCTTTAATTGTCTCTGTTATCGGAGATCAACACTAGCATCATGTGATGGGTTCTCTATTTAATCCTTTAATTCTTCGATTATCTCTGTTTAAATTTGATTTGAAAGTGTTGGGCTTGTTTTCGGTTTACATGTTAACGAGATCCCTTTTTATAGTATTTTGATATGACTGAACTTATTCAAGTTAATCCTTCTTCTGGTAGGGTAAAGTTACCACTTGGCCACATCAAAACTGCAGCATTTGAAAAATCACTATAGCTACCTCCCTTCTTTTCCTTTCTACCGATTCTTAAATATATAGGGATTTCTGTACCGAACTCGGGATAAACATTTTTTAATGCTTCTTCTATCATTGGTTCCAATTCCTTAGACTTGAATAATTTTTTTAAATCAATTTCAGTAACTTTATCACCAACATACTGTTCAATATCATTAACTAAAAGAGAAATTGAACTAAATTTCCTATAAAGTTTCTTTTGTAATTGAGATAAATTCTCCCTTGGATCTTCCCATTTAAGAATTCCAGTTTTAGCATCATAACCAGTCATTTTTGGTGGTTTAGTAGTACCAAGAGGGTCATTCCTTGCCAAAGCAATTACGGTTTCGGCAATGGCTGCAAGACCCCATCTGGAAGCTCCAGATAAAAAGAGGCCAAGAAGAATCCCTTGAAACAAAAGTGCAGTGATTCCTCTGGTAGAACATCCTGGTAATAAAATCAAAGCAAGAATATAATGATGAATCCGTAGTGTTAATCCTGGCAATGTAGAAATCACCACCAATCCTAATGCCATCAGTATATAAATCATTAGATACTTTTTAAACCTTCCTGATAACCAGATCTTGTAGGCTTGAATCACGGCACACACCAAAATTAAAGAGATGATTCCTAACACTGAAACAAGAGCACCTGCTTGCAGGGTTAAATCACTAATAGTAAGTCTATCAACGGGAAGACGATCAAAAGTCACATTATTAAGCACACCTAACCAAAACGTAGGGTACCAAAATATAACTCTACTAAGAGGAGATCTTTTCACGTCAGAATCAGGAGGATCTGATAAAGTCCTTTTGGATGCACTTCTCCACATAACATAAAGAATAAAGCAACTTGGAAGAAACCTCTCTAAACCGATAGATATAAGTGCTGCAAAATCAGAATTCAGAGACACCACAGATACTGGAGGATCTGTGGCAAGACAAATAGTCCAGAAACCAACAATATTAATGGTCCAAAATACAACTGCACCACTTGCAAGATATACGATTGGAATACCAAGAATAATGTTAACAATAAGTACCAAAAGACGAGGATCATAGCAGTATGAGAAGGAGCTTGTTAGTGAAGTAAATGTGTAACCGGAGGGGAAGAATGAGAGAAATGGAATAGACTCCATGTTATAACTTCCCATAGCCAGTCTGAAACCACTACGAGGTCCAGTAAATGAAATCTTGGCACAGCCACCAAAAAATGGTGATACTAATCCAGAATGTACAGCAGCTCCACAAGCGTAGGAATCAGCTCTGAAAGGGTTGATTTCACCATTTTCAGCAGTTCCTCCTCCCACAATGTACAGTCTATATTTAATTCTTTGATCTCCAATAGGAGCCAAAGAGTAGGTCCAACTACTTCTATCACATAATGCTGGACAACGAATAACCACTTCATCATCTGGATGCAAACAGTCTTTACCATGGAGGCCACAAGCACCATTTTTACCTCTCCAATCAATCTGGCCTTGACATGACATGGAAACAGCTTCTATATTTCCATCTGATGGTGGAATAGTCAAGTATGGTACGATTAATGAGTAACAAAGGCCAAACCAAAATGTCAAATAACATACCAAAAGAGCAACTCTAAACTTCTTGGGTACTCTTTGATTGAACTTCTCTGGAAACGATTCTAGTGATGGTAAATAAGTAAAAGGACTTGGAGGATCATCTCGAGGATGCTCTGGACCGTCCCATATTTTATGAAAAATGCGAGAAATTGATGATTGTGGGCGGATTTCTAAAGGCTCTGGATCTTCCATGGGTCTGTCTAGTGATTGAAGTTCTATATTGTCTTGATAATTGGTCTGGTTGTGCTTATCCCTTTCACGATAGTGATCAAGAAGAGTCCGATCTTCCGAATCGACAGTTGGTGATCTCGATCCACGGTCACCATAATCCTGTGGATCACTGTAAGGGTGAGGGTCAGTAGAATGGCCGGACATAAGCCTCACTTATAAAAAATATATTGGGTGCGTTATAAAGAGGAAAGTATCGAGGGGTAAAATGGAAGAGTTAACAGTGTGTATTATAAATAGATATCAAGGTTTCTACTCTGGTGGTGGTCACTTGATATCCGATCACGTGGAACTATTATAACCATGGTCTTTGTGATAAGTTCATTTGAATTAGAGTAAGTATAGAACAGAGGCCTACATTAACTATTTGAATAATCATACAAAATAGAGACGATCTGAAACTTGTTTCGTATTATGTACTACTGTTGCTTAGGACTCCCAAATTAGACTAAGTCTAATTAGAATAGACTTAATTTGCTTTATCTTTATACTACAAAGAATCTTTATTACTCTAACATTTATTACCCAAAAACAAACTATATTACACCCATGTATGTTTAACCAGAACACATGGTACAAGATTCAGGATTGTCAATAGCACATGCAACAACCTTAGCACTGTAGATGTCTTGTTCAAGTTGATCAAGATCGACTTCTTCAGTAGCAGCCTTTTCCTTCTCTTCGATCTTTAAGTCAGCAATCGAGTTTTCTAAAGAGGTTGGCTCGGTAGAACCAGAACGAGTGGAGTTGAAAGTAGAATCAGCATCATTGGTAACATTATTACCTCTAGCAACATACTTTCTTTGGTTCAATTTTTCAATAGAAGCAACAGTATTATTAGCACTAGAGACAGCATCTTTATCAACAGTAAATTGAATGGCAGCAGCAGCAGCTTGAGTTCTCAAGTAGTACATACCAGTCTTTAAACCCTTCTTCCAACCGTAGAAGTGCATAGAAGTCAACTTACCCATTGTTGGATCCTTGATGTGAATATTTAATGATTGAGATTGATCAATGAAAGCAGCTCTATCAGCAGCCATATCAATGATATGCTTTTGAGAGATTTCCCAGACAGTCTTATATAATGCCTTAATTTCATCTGGAATATTAGTTAAACCTTGAACAGAACCATTGTTAGCAATAATGTTGTTCTTCATAGAATCATTCCAAAGACCTAAGTCCACCAAATCACGTAATAAGTATGGGTTAACAACTTGGAATTCACCAGCCAAAACTCTTCTGGAGTAAATGTTGGAGGTGTATGGTTCGAAACATTCATTATTACCTAAGATTTGAGAAGTAGAAGCAGTTGGCATAGGAGCAACCAATAAAGAGTTTCTAATACCATGCTTAGCCATCTTTTGCTTCAAAGTATCCCAATCCCATAATTCAGTTGGCTTTCTGTCCCATAAATCGAATTGTAACAAACCCTTAGAAGCTGGAGAACCTTCATAAGTTTGGTAAGGACCTTCAATTTCAGCCAATTCAACAGAAGCTTCAACAGCAGCGTGATACATGGTTTCAAAAATTTGAATGTTTAATTCTCTAGCTTCTTGAGAATCAAATGGTAATCTTAAAGCCATGAAAGCATCAGATAAACCTTGAACACCCAAAGCAATTGGTCTGTTTCTCATGTTAGAATTCTTAGCTTCTGGAACTGGGTAGTAGTTACGGTCAATAATTCTGTTCAAGTTACGAGTGACAACCTTAACAACTTCGTGTAACTTTTCAAAGTTATACCAAACAGAAGCATTATCCTTTTCAACAAAAGATGGAAGAGCAATAGAAGCCAAGTTACAGACAGCAACTTCATCTGGAGCAGAATATTCAACAATTTCAGTACACAAGTTAGAAGACTTGATAACACCCAAGTTCTTTTGGTTAGTCTTCTCGTTACAAGCATCCTTATATAACATGAATGGAGTACCAGTTTCAGTTTGAGCTTCCAAGATAGCGTACCAAAGCTTTTGAGCCTTAACGGTCTTTCTACCACGACCTTCACGTTCGTATCTTTCGTATAAGGCTTCGAATTCATCACCGTAACAATCTGGTAAGCCTGGAGCTTCATTTGGAGAGAACAAAGTCCATTCACCGTTTTGTTCGACTCTCTTCATGAATAAATCTGGAATCCATAAGGCAGGGAACAAATCTCTAGCTCTAATTTCTTCCTTACCATGATTCTTTCTAATATCGATGAAATCGAAGATATCTGCGTGCCATGGTTCCAAGTATAAGGCGAAAGCACCTGGTCTCTTGTTACCACCTTGATCGACATAACGAGCGGTGTTGTTGAATACACGGACCATAGGAATGATACCGTTAGAAGTACCATTGGTACCAGCAATGTAAGCACCAGTAGAACGGATGTTATGGATATGTAAACCAATACCACCAGCACTCTTAGAAATCAAAGCACAAGTCTTTAAAGTATCATAAATACCATCAATAGAATCATCTTTCATAGCAACCAAGAAACAAGAAGACATTTGTGGCAAAGGAGTACCGGCATTAAATAAAGTTGGAGAACCATGAGTGAAATATCTTTGAGACATCAAGTTATAAGTTTCAATGACTCTTTCAATATCATCACCATGAATACCAATAGCAACTCTCATAATCAAATGTTGAGGTCTTTCAGCAACCTTACCATTAATTCTTAATAAGTAAGATCTTTCTAAGGTCTTGAAACCAAAGTAATTGTATTGAAAATCACGATCAAATACAATGGCAGAATTCAACTCATCACTATGTTTAACAATAATATCATAAGTTTCCTTGGAAATCATAGGCGAATGTAATCCGGTCTTTGGGTTAACATATTCATAAAGTTGCTTAGAAACTTCGGAATAAACCTTGGTGGTTTGTTTGTGTAAATTAGAAACAGCAATTCTAGCTGCCAAAATAGCATAATCAGGATGGATGGTGGTCATATAGGCAGCAGTTTCAGCAGCCAAGTTATCCAACTCGATAGTGGTGACACCTTGGTAAACACCAGAGATGGTTCTTTGAGTGATATGGACAGCATCAACATGGTTTGAATCCAATCCATAACATAATCTTTGGACTCTGGCGGTGATCTTATCGAACCGCACTGGTTCCTGACGGCCATCTCTCTTTAAAACGTACATTTTTTTTTCGGGTTGGGTGAAGTGTTGGAAAAAAAAGAAGTACGATGTTTCAAAAAAAAAAAAGAGCTTCTAAAGTGGCAGCTCGAGTTCCTTATATAGTGAAGACGCGTGTTAAAAAAGATGATGAGAAATCGCCTGTGGGGGTTACACGTTATTTTGTGAGAAGAAGAAGAAAAGGAATCGCGTCATTACTGGATTTGTGAAAAGGTAAATAATGCGATGTGCGTGTGTACTGGTGAATTTCACCACTTGCACGCGTCTTACTAATCACTCATGGGCCAATCCACAAACCACTGACACCTGGAAACCGAGCTTTTTTTGGACATAGCATCCATTGCTGGCCTCTATGGGCAGGCTGGATGTGTTGAGGGAACCCGGCTGCGAAACCCCGCCATTTCTGGGTGGTTTCACTGGACTGAAACCTGCTTTGCTTGGTGCCAGATGGGGACTTGGGTCACGTGACTACTTGCTACGCGGTAGACAATAGATGAGCCGAAGAGGACGTGTACCCCGATCCGGCGTCAAAACATCGACTGAATACGGCCCAATCAAGCGAACTCGGGGTATCGGTCAGAGCCAGCACTGGCTAGAGGATCAACAATCGGCACCAAGATTGCTGAGGACAAGACGTGTTGTTTTAGACCGTTTCAAACGTATCTTGTAGTACTGTGATCATACGTGTTTTGTTATACGTGTCTTGCTATACGTGTCTTTCTACACGCGTATGGAGTTGACGACAGAGGACGCGAGCCAAAGTGGTAGAAAGAATGGTGGAATGCCGTGGAATGTTGACGTTTGTCAAAAATAAGAAATTCTTGAAAAATATGAAAAATTTGCAATTTTCTACTTTTTTTGAGGAAGTCAATGTTGGGGATTGTGGGGTAGGTCTCTGTTAAGCATTTGACGTAATTACACGGTATTTATAGAATACCCCAAGCTCAATTGTCCTACTGTTGGTGGGTTTGTTTTGGCTGAACCGAAAGTGCCAGGTTGAACAAGTGCACCGCTTTGTAAGCGCTGACGTAATACACTGGAACAATCTGGAGACTAGCAGAACTTGATGGAACGTATGGATCAGAAGCTGGACTGTTCCCAGCTAGGAAGCACGGGGTACGCAGGCGCAGCAATGACTGTGTGGGTGGAGTGCGTTTGGATGATGCAATTGTTTACGAATTGTTTGCCAATGCATAATGCAAGTGTCAAATGAGTTAAACACCAAAAATGTTTTGGCATGGCAAAGGTTTATTCAAAATGGCTGAAAAATCGAGTAGTTGAAGGCGATAAAGCAAGAGAGATATGTGGAAAAAAAGCTGTTATTTTTCGGATATAAGAATTTTCCGGTGTCTGTTCACAATGGACTGGTACATGGAATTAGAAGATTGAAAATACTAGCTAGCAAAATACACCTATAGTCAGTATTTCGTTCTCTAGAATTCTAGCTTTCAGTTGTTATTGATCTTATTCGGTACAGATCTTGATCACCAAATAGCCCAAGGCCTTTGAATCTTCACAATTATTGTGTTCTGGATATGATCTGAATACTTTTTGGGTATATAGTTGTAATTCTCTTCAATCACTCGTTTAGCCTTAGTACTGGCACACCAGCAGCTCAAGAAGACTAAGACGGGGAGTTGGATTGGTGCAAGAAAAAAACTGTTCAAATGGTGACATTCTCTTATCTTTCGTATCTGTTCTTCTTAATGAAGGTAGGTGAACCGGCTCCAAGCAAACACAGTAGTGTTGACAGACTATAGGTGCAGACATGAAAAATGCTCCTTTATTTGTATATTTGTAGGAGCAATCTCCTCTGCAGTTATTAAACGATCCACAACTTTGTAGTATTTTTGTATTACGGAGATTATTGTTGATGCTCTTATGAAGCAGGCACTTCCACTCTATTACCCACTCTGCTCATTAATGAGATCAGTGATTTATCTTTTGATGTACACTCACCACCGAGAAATATCGACCTTCTAATGGCAAGACAAGATCTTTTCATTCATCCCATTCATTCATTCATTCAATTAGACTTCTCACTTCCTTTGAGGTCCCCCATAGTCTTATACCTTCACAATCAAATCATGACTACAATTATCTAACAGTTCGTGTTGATTTATCAATCTACTTACTTTCTTCCTTGGTCAAGTCGCTAAAGGTTAGTATTGTAATGTGTAAATATGATTCGAGACAGACATAGAAGCCAAACCTCGGTGGCTCGCTCCATCCTTTATTGTATCACTTGGTTGTCGGCCGTTCTACCCTTGTCCACCTTTACAGTGTTACCATTAATATCCACAATTGACCAGTCAAAGGCCCAATTTGGTTCGCATTATCCCTGAATAGCAATTCTAACTCGTAATCCACCTGATTACTCCCTGTTTACTCATCTCTTTTCCTTGATTGGTCGTTGTCTGTCTCTAAACCCTGATGGTATTCACTGTCCCTAATCGGACATCTTGTTCCCCCTCTTCCTCAATCAATACATACTTGATAAACTTTTCTAAATCAAAGTCATCTTCCTTGGCAGCTGGAGCAGCTGGGGCGGCTGGAGTTGGTGGAACTTCAGCCTTGGCTCTAGGCCAGGCAGCAATAGCGGTGACTGAAGCTAAAGTAGCGACAGAGAGCTGGCGAGTTAGTATGGTAAAACGGACGGGAGAACGGCCAATGGACGTGGTGGCCTTCAATTGATTAGATTACGTACAACGTGTGCAGGAACTTGTTTTCCAAAGATAGTGTAAGCAGCACCCATGGTTGTTGGTTGTATAAAGTGGAGTGGAAGTATTTAGATCCGAATCGCATAATCTCATCACGTGACAACCTGCCAACTCTATTCGTTGTTGGGTAATCAGAGGTGGAAGTGTTCGGTGAAGAGACTACAGGGGGTTAGAGGGGACGTGAAACTGGAATATTCATTAAGAACGACCCTGAGTGTATAATGTATCTCTATCATCGCTATGATACCTGAAAACGTCATAGTTGGTGTATGATGTTTGTATCACGTGACCAAGTAACCAACTATTCTACCGAAAGGCGACAAGCACTAGTACAACTGGCTGAACGAGAGTACTATAGTGCAATTCAACAATAAGTTAAGCCCATACTACGCCAGCTCATATTGAGAAGTATTTACCGGCGGTAGGCGGATGTGTTGATGATGAATTTTGAGATGGAAATGGCAAGTCACGTGCAGGCCGGAACTGATAGTATAACCACACATTTAGCTCCTTCTATGTATGTTGTAGCCTTAAACATTGCTAATTCTAGTTTTATCATCGATGATAATTTGTTTAAAATATCTATATTAGTCTATAATACAATTTTAATACAATTTATGAATAGTATACCCAACTTTAAGTGTTGTAAACCTTAATATATCTTTGAAGAATGGTACTAGAATTTTATAATTCATTCTTTACTGGTGTTGGAGGCCTCTCTCCAATAGTTTTCAACACCAAATCTATCCAAGACTTCCCATGCTTCATCTTCGTCTTTAGATCTCATGATACTCCATTTTTTGAACCTCATGTCTTTGATCTGACCTTCCCAAATGACTTTGCACTTGTTGCCAGTCAAATCTTCAACTTCAGCAGTTGGATCATCCTTTGGTGCAGTATTGACTTCCCAATCGATCCGCTTGATCATTAACTTTTTGTAAAATTTGATACTCTTTTGACCACCTTCCACAATAATAAGATTAAATTTAGGATTAAGCAAACACATTCCCACAAGTTCAAGTTGTTTGGCATTGATATCAAGCTTAAAGAAATTGGATGGATTTGAAAGCTTATCAACCTTGTAGACAGTCGTGAAGTAACCCTTTTGAAGATCTTTTTCGTGCTGTTGGTGAATCTTTTCATGCTTTTGTTCTTTGGTCAATTTCCGGTCTTCATTATCTTGAAGGTGCTTTTGGAGCCTATCTTCGACTTCTTGCTTGACTCTCATTTCCACAGCAGTAGGGTCTTTGATGGATTCATTAGTGAGAACATTCATAAGATTGGAAAGCTTGACTTTTGGTGGGGGAGGAGCATCCAATCCTAGTTTTATACGATCTTGTTTGTCCTTTAATCTTTCTTGACGCTCATTCTTCCTTATTCTCTTGAACTCCTTCTTAGTCAAATAAAGTGGCCTTTCTGGCATTTTGTGCTGGGCATTGGTTGGGTCTATTAATACCGGATGTTGAATGTATAGCGATACTGGTGCATCTTCACTGTCAAGTATGATTCTGGTATCGTCACTTATATGGGTGTAGTCTCTATCTTTGAGGTAAGGCTTATCCCACCATTCCATACGTGGAGGCACTTGGGGAGCCCATAAATGTTCACCCAAAGTCTCTACAGGCGCAAGACCCTGCGATAATTTTTCTTCATGTTCTTTCTTTGCTCTGGCCTCGTCTTCTTCTTTCTTTCTGATTTCATCAGCTTCCGCCATATATTTTCCATGGGTATTGAACTGTAATTGACGGTTTTTGCGCTTTCCACCTGATGTGTTGAGGTATGGGTTTATTGATAATGGGTCAAACCCTTTTCGTACGTTTTGTTTAAGGGGGTTGTGGTTCTTAGGAAGAGGGGCTGAGATGCCTCTGAGAAGTGGATGGATATCGATGTTAAGCCCGCTCTTAGTGAATTGGGCAGGAGGACCAGCTGGTTCTTGCTGTTGGTCCTTTTGACGCTTGGTAGCCGGATCGGTGGTCTGCTGATGATCTGAATTCGGTTGACGTCTCTTCATCTTTTGTGGCCGATGGTTTGGTGATGGTGACGGTTGTCTTGGCTCTGAAACGTCAATTTTGGATCTCGCTTATCTGCTCTATATTCCAATGACAAATGCTGCAACCTCTAACCTGTTGATAGTTGGCACTTGGTTGATGATGATGATTTGTAGTGGACTTCTGGCACTACTTTTGGTGTTGATCCCTTTAGTTTATCTTTGCCAGGTGAGTAACGTGACTTCGGACTTTGGATCTTGGACTTGATATCTCTGACCGTATGTTCCTTGTTGGTCTTGGCTATGGTGATGTCTCAGACCCGTTCTGGTTCTTTCTGGTTCTTTAGTGACTATGGCCTGCCTGGTATCAGAGGGTTCACGCTGGCGCCTAACGTTTCAATGCAATCCCAATGCTTACTAATCAACCTCTGCTAGTGGGATCACCCGTCGTTTCTTCTTGTGACTGGTATCAGATGGTGAAGCTCCACCAAAACTGCAGATAGCCTTGTACTACCGGTCGTGTACGCACCACACAAATCTCATATAACCTTTCTACAGCAAACTCCATTAAACCCTCTATATTAACCAATTCTCGAAACCATATCCTAAAAGACGGAAACCCACCGGTAGTTCAACACATTGCCCTGCACGCTTCCATCTTTGCGGCGTTGATTTTGAGAGTTTAGTCTGCTTTTTTCCGGTTCAAAAGCCCCCTGAAACAAACCCAAAAAAAAAGGAACCATAACAAAAAGTCGCCACGATATGTTTCCACAATCCAGAGATCATGCTTGGAGAATGCACTTGGGACGGTCGATGCAGCCTTTTGTGGACGAGATCATGGCCACGCCGACGGCCGAGTTGCCTGCCAAGTTGAATGCTCATATTGAATGGAAACATCCATCACCTGATCTATTACTTTGGGTACCAGTATTGAATCGATTTGATGAGATCTTTGAAACTCGTATTGAAAAATATGGATTGTCAGAAGAGAATCCGAAATTGCATCATTTTACCAAAGAAGACGAGGAATTGGTGGTGGCATGTTTGAAATTTAGTCGTGTTATAGTTCAACATGGGATTGCTGATCATCTTTATTCAAGTACCGAAAGACTTTTTGATTTTATTAAATCTCCTAGTATTGAGATTCGATTGAATGCGTTGGATGTATTGGTTGAACTTGGTGGTAAGATGTATCAACATAAACCACCCATCCCCAAAGCCACCAGAACCTTACTTTTAAAGATTGCTAAATCTTTCCCACCCGTGGTTCCTCCTAATTATACTCCTAAAAATTCTGATCCTGAAAGAAAAGCCGTTATTGGTGAACACCATAATTATTTGGATCTTATGACCAATGATTATCCTACAAAGTGGAAACTGATCCATTTTCCTTACTTCAAAACATCTGTCACTACCGAAGAGGAAGAAAAAGAAAAAGAAAAAGAAAAAGGCAAAGATAAAGAAAAAAGCAAAGAGAAGTCTAAAGACAAAGAAAATGAGAATAAAACTGAAAAGGACAAAGATAAGTCATCATCATCATCATCATCATCATCAAAGAAAAAGTCCAAATCTAAATCTAAATCCAAATCCAAATCTAAATCAAGTTCTAATAATAAAAAAATTATTACTGAAGGTTACGCTACATTTTCCTTATCAGAAGAATCTGTTCGTAAGCTTAATTTGGAACAAATTTATGACAAAGCCAGTGAGATGATTCCCGAATCATACTGGCTCGATTTTGGTTTGCAAGCACCTGTGGCCAAGGCTTTCAATAATTCTTCTTATGATGCTCTTGAAATAAGGCGAAAACTCTTACAGTGTAAATTCCTAGCTGTCGCTGCTATTGCATTGGTTAGTTCCACTCAATACACTTCTACCAAGTTATTCGAAGCCGAACCATATCTCTTCAGCTTTTTGGTGGATTTAATTAATCCAGAAAACCATAATAGGGTATCTCGTGAAGTGTTGTTGGCAGCAATAAAAGCATTAGAATTTATTGCCTTCAAAAGAGTATGGGGTAACGAAATTTTCCGTGCTCTTGGAGCCAATGTCACTCATGGTACATTATATGAAGTTATTCGTTTTATTTATAAACAGGTCAAAGAAGAGAACGAAGATTACTATGAGACTGAGTATATTCGTTTCCTCAGATTGGTGGGAAATATTCCACACACTAAAACTTTAGCACAAAGATTGATTTCTGGTGGTATAATAGCTGAACTAAGTGCTTTTTTCAAATTAGAGACAAAATATAAATTGACCTGTCGCGCAGCCATTTCCCTTATTGCCAACATATTAAATTCTTCCCCTGATGGGCTTGATGAATTCGTATCTATAAACGGGTTTAATTTGCTTATTAATACCATCAGATATGAGGTTGATAATGATCTTGCTAATCCTGATACTGGAAAGGACAGAAATACTTCCACCAATGCTCAACAATTATATTCTATTGCATATTTACAAGCCCAATATATCAAGGGTTTGATGATGTTAGTGGTGGAAATCATTCAATCTGATTTAGGGGACAGATTAAGAAACTTGTTTGATTCTCACTTGCTTGAGAGTTTCAATAAGATTCTAAATAATCCTAAGGTATTTGGTCCTACTGTTGTTTCATTAACAATTGATGCTGTCTATTATATCATTCAGAATGAGCCAACTGCATTTTCCATTTTGAATGAATCCAAGGTTATTGACACTGTCCTTGATAACTATAAGGGATTACTTTTACCAAATGAAAGATTATTAACATCATTATCTGAAGTTATTGGTTCCATTTGTTTGAATAATGATGGATTGAAAAAGGTCATCGAGAAGCAAACTATCGAAACTTACTTGACATCGCTTTCTGATTTCAACCTTTGTCATGAATTGGAATCCACCACCAATTTAGGTTGTACATTTGATGAGTTGGGAAGACACTATCCAACCTTGAGACCAATCATCTTAAAAGAAACTAAAAAATTGGTGGAAAGAACTGCAAATGATGTGAACATGAAACTTACTGGTGCCAAATTCTACCAATCTAGTGCTGGATCCCTTTATAGAAACAGAAATGAAGAAATCATCACTAAAGATGATAGTAGTGAAGAAAGGATTGCCAGATGGAGAGCTACAGACGCAGAATTTTTACTTGATAACATCTGTTCTTTTGTGGATGGTCTTTTACAAGATACCCACCCATTGACTGATCTTCTTAGTGAGATGAGTTATGATACTTGGTTGAATTTGCTTACTCTTTCAAAGGCTCCATTTGATTTCAATAATGCTCCTGTATTGCTCATCTTGACAGGCAACCTTAAATATTTTGATGATGAAGACAGAAACTATGGTTTCCCCGTATTGATGGCTAAAATCAAGGAATATATGGAAAAGCCAGAAATTCAGGAATTTATTAAATACCCCAGAAATGACCATTCCTTCTTTCATATGCTTGAAGATGAATCACGTTTCGACGACGGTTCCAAGCTCATCCAAACACTCAGTACCATAACCACATTACTTTTCACATTATCTCAGACTTATGTCAATCCATATTTAACATTCCATGAAAGGATGGTACAATTAATGAAAGAATTTGGGAACCTGGATCTTATTTCCCAGTTGGGTCTTCTTTTAGGTAGAGCCATGATTGAAGAAACTACCATTAGATCTAACATGCCTGATTTAGTAGTGGATCAAACTGTTCCAGAATTCTTCTCTGGTCTAGAATCTTGTATCACCATTATTCGTACTAAAGAAGAAAAATTAAAGGACAAGAGTAAAGAAGAAAACACCAGTGCCAAATTCAAAAACTCCTGGCAATTAAGACATATTAATCTTCATCTTGCTTCACATATTAGCAAACTTTTCAATACTTTGGGCCGTGTTTGCATGCATAAGAGACTAGAATTCAGCCAGGTTAATTCTAGAGTAAATGCTGTTAATATTACCGTGGAATTGGGTAAAGTATTTGCTGATTTGCTTGTAAGGAAATTCAATAAGGGCTACCATCGTACCTCTTACTTCTTGGCTTTATCACAAGCTATTTTATACATTATAACTATCAAGGAAAGAAGTAAAGACAACGTTTCTACATCATTGGCCATTTCGTTAGTCCAGTCAAGTGTATATGATCTTTTAAGAGACTTGGGAATCGATTTCTGGCAAAAGCTTTTGTTTATGGATCCCAAAAAGGCAGAATTATCTAAGGAATTGAAGTTTATCAGTTCTGATGAAGGAAGTATCATCAAAAATGCATTGAGTCATATCTTGACCATTTTTTCCAAATCAGTTAATCAAGAATACCTTCCCGTGATCCCGGGTTCTAAGCTTTATTTCCACACTGGTTACGATGATGAAACTAGTGTTGTGTCTTCTCTTTTGGTTCAAACTAGACTTCGAGCTTTGGAACTTATTGCTAGAACCATTACGACTCTGTACCCACTTTTACCCGCTGAAAACTTTGGTAATATCCCTTCACCTTTGCTTGAAATCATCTCACAAGTGTTCAAGGTTGCAGGGTTTAAGAATGAACGTTATGATGTTGACTTTGTTCCTTTAGACGTCAATAATGTGTCCCCATTACAAACTCAATTGGAATACCTCAAGGAGAAGGGGATGTCCAACTTTCAAGCTATGCATTATTTCAGACACGGTTTGGATCTTTCTGATGATACCAGTAAATGGCCTGAATGCTCACAAACAGATTTAACTGCGGATGCACTCCTGTCAATCAAAAGAGCTGTGGAAGAAGATCCGAGAGACTGGGAAATTGAATTTCCATCTTTTCCAACCAAACAAGACCTTGAAGATCAAAGAACCAGTCTTTTCTATTTATCACCGGAAAAATGGTTGGATTTCACCAAGAACTATCCACATCTACATCAA
Source organism: Suhomyces maxii (assembly GCA_030574995.1). NCBI lineage: Eukaryota > Fungi > Ascomycota > Pichiomycetes > Serinales > Debaryomycetaceae > Suhomyces > Suhomyces maxii. The sequence continues at coordinate 50,584 of JAJMGC010000025.1, forward strand.
ATTTTCCTTATAATTACCACTGCATGTGATGAAATCGAATTATCCAACGTTTTATTCAACCAGATCATCGATTTGGTTGAAAAGGATGATAGAGGCTCCAGATTATCTACCAATATTCAATTATTGTCTTTTAGAATGGAACTTGGATATTCGGGGCCAATTCTCACCAGTGATAAGACCCTGGCAAAGTTCACTGAATTTTTTATGAAAGAACTTCAGTACAATGATAACACACCAATATTCAACGAAGATTATTTCCATCATGCCTTGAAGATATATGAGTATATTTTAACTGATAAAACCACCTTTTCTAGCACATTCAAACCTGCTTCTAAAAGGTATGTACTCAGTGACCAAGATCATAACCAGATCTTTGATCTGTTGATGAATATCGAGGGTTTAAAAAACCCAAGCACTATCATTGCTATTTCTAGAATCTTGATCTTGTACGCAAGAGACTATGAATTTGCTTTTGCTATTTCTAAATCTCAACTCCTCAAGGATTTGATTGGTCATTCCAACACTTTACACCGAGAACCTAATGTCAAACCCCCCAAGGACCAAGATTTGCATATTTTCAGATCTTACCTTGTCATTTTAATTAGAAGATGCTTTGAAACCGAAGAAGTCTTAAGAGTCAACATGAATACCGAACTTGCCTCTCTGTTGAGTGCCCCAAGTAGATTCAACAGAGATCTTATTTCATGCCTTAAGGAATCTTTCTCATTACTTGTTCGTAACCCAGATATTTATATGGACGTTCTTGCTGAAAACGTGCTTCTTGATGGTTACGATGGTAGTGTTCCATTAGATGGAAAGCTTCCAATCAGTGTTAGAAAGGAAAAGGAAGATGTTCAAATGGAAGATGCAGAGGCCAAGGATTCTGTTGAACCCACTGGAATTATCCATACTCTTTTAACTGAATTGATGGAAGTTGTCAAGTCCGATTGGGTCAGTGATCCCAAGGAAGAAATGGATAAAAAGAAAGAGAAAGAAATGAAGAAGGAAAAGGAAAAGAACCAAGATAAAGAAAAGGAGAAGAAGGATGAGAAGAAGGACAAGTTTATTGACTTGGCCAAGAACCACAACTTTTCATACATTTCTTTCCTCCTTCGAACTTTAACCGAATTGCTTGGATCTTACAAGCAATCAAAGCTCGAATTCTTGACCTTCTCCAAGAAGAACAGTGAAGATATGAAACCAAGATCTACCGCATTGAATTTCTTTATCCACCAATTGGTTCCAACCCGTCTGCTTGAACAATCCAGTGGTCCCGAATTCGATAGAAGAATTGCCATTTCATCCAATGCTAAAATGGCGATTTTGGCTCTTGTTTCTACTCCAGTTCTTGATGTCAAATCTGCTACTACTCCATCTAAGATAGAAGAAGCAGACATGGCATTCATTAGAAAGTTTTTCGTGGATATTTTGCTGAAAATTCTCAAAGATACCAGCTCTTCTACTACTGCTTTATCCAGTGTGAAGTATGGCAAACTATTGGATATTTTCGATATGTGTGGCATGATCATTTCCTCCAAGTCTCGGGAAGCTTCTGGTACACTTTTGAACAAAAATGCTACGAAGTTCGACCAATACCATATCAGTAAAGCACTCATTGACAAGCAAATTCCTTTCCAAATCACTAATGTTCTTGCTGATTTAGATTTGAATATTCCTGGGGTTGACAAGGTTGTTAAGGCAGCTCTTAAGCCAATTTCCTTGCTTGGCAAAACCAAGACCGATTTCCAAGAATTATTCGAAGAAGAACATCAAGGTGATAAAGATGATGATGATATTGTTCCTGAAGACGTTGAAGACATGAAAGAAACTCCCGATTTGTTCAAGAACTCCACTTTAGGAATGTATGATAATGATGAAAGTTCGGAAGAAGAAATGGATTATTATGATGATGATCCTCTTGAAGATTTGCTTTCAGATGAAGAACTTTCCGATTCTGACTCTGAAGATGATGATGCATCTGATTTGTCTGAATTGGAATTCGGTGATGAAGATGGCGATATTGCTGGTTATGAAGAAGATATTGAAGACGATGAAGATGAACATATGGGTGGAATGGATGACATGGATGATATGGACGATATGGATGAAGATTCTTCTGGGATTGAGATTATTGATGAACTTAATATCGGGAGTCAAAGTGGATCTGATGATGAAAGTATGAGTGATAGCTCCAGTTTCTATGAATTTGAAGATGAAGACGCCAGTGAATATGATGAGCAAGAATTGGATGGCTGGCTTGAAGAATTTGGAGATGAAGGGGATGATGATGATGAAGATGAAGACCACGTAGAAGATGATGAACAACCAAGCGGAAGATCTAGACGTGATCCAGGTTCCAGACAACATAGAATGGACTCCAACGAAGACTCTGATGATAACCCCAGTGATGCTGAATCATTCTTGGAAATAGATCTTAGAAGAGGTGGAGGCGGTGCCAACCGTGCCTTGCCAGCTTTTGAAAGGTCTCCTACTCTCGCCGTTCTCTTGGATAGTTTCTTGGGAGAATCAGGTGCCTTCAGAGGTACCATTGAAGTCAATGGTCAAGAACATCACATTGATAACAGTGGAAACAGCATTGGAAGAGCATTTGAAAATTTGATGGGTATTACAAGAGCTCCTTTTGAAAAATACAAGTATTATATTCCGTCTACTACTAAAAGATGGGTTGAAACCACCAAATTGTTTTACTCCAGAGATCGAGATGAAGTCATCAATATGGTTGCCCGGGAAATTCTTGAACGGATTAAAGATGAAAGTATTGCTCAGTACAAGAAGAAAAAGGAAGAATCTGATAGAATTAGAAAAGAACATGAAGAAAAGGTTCGTAAGAGGCAAGAGGAAGAAAGAAAGAAGAGGGAACAAGAGGCCAAGGAAAGACTTGAACATGAACTCAACAATCCTCCTGTTCAATTGGAACCAGTTATGGTAAGAATCGGCGATCGTGAAGTTGATATTAGTGGAACTGATATTGATCCTGAGTTCTTTGAAGCTTTACCTGATGATATGAGAGAAGAAGTGTTTACTCAACATGTTAGAGAAAGAAGAGCCAATGCTACTAGCAGTGGTACTGATGCTCGTGAAATTGATCCGGATTTTCTTGATGCTTTACCTGAACAAATTAGAGAAGAAATTCTTCAACAAGAATCCATGGCTAGAAGATTCTCGTCTCTTGGTGACATGAGATTCGATGATGAGGATGAGGAAGATGATTCAGATGAAGAAGAAGGTGAAGATATTGATGTTGAAGACGCTGACAATAATAATAACAACAACAACAAAAAGAAGACCAAAAAGGTCTTTTTCAGTCCATTAATTGACAAACAAGGTGTTGCTTCGCTCATTAGACTCTTGTTCAGTCCCTTGACTTTGACTCAAAGAGAACATCTTTGTCATACTCTTGAATATATCTGTCAAAACAAGCAGACTCGTACTGAAGTCATGGGCCTTTTGGTTGCTATTTTACATGATGGTTTATCAAGTCATAAGTCGTTAGAGAAGATGTACTCTCAAGTTTCTAACCGTGCTGTGAGTGGGGCCAAGAAACAACATAAGTTACCAATGGGAAGTACCCTCATCACTGTTGCCATTCAAATGATTGAAACCACCAGTTACTTATTGGAACGTAATAACCATGCCAGTTACTACCTCTTAACCGAACACGAACATCCATTCTTGTTCAAGAAAGGTAACCGGAAGTACAAGGACCTTACTAGAGAAAACAAGTATCCTATTAACTATATTTTGGGATTACTTAATCATACTCTTATCAAGGAAGATCAAACTTTCATGGATATTTTGGCCAGAGTTCTTCAAGTATCTACCAAACCTTTACATGTGTTACAGAAGGTTAATAAGGAGAAGAATTTGCCATTGATTCCTGAATCCAAATACCGTCGTATTATCAGTCTTTTGACTGCTAACGAATGTTCCAATACCACTTTTAGACGTACCATTAGTGCAATGCAAAACTTATCTGTATTGAACAATGCTCAAAAGATTTTCTCCCTGGAGCTTTCTGATAAGGCCACTTCATTAGGTCAAGTAATCATTGAGGATTTGAATTTATTAACTAAGGAATTGAAGGAAAGTGATGCTGAAAAGAGTAAGATCTTAACCAAATTTACTGCTGCTTCATCTGATCAAGCCAAGTTGTTGAGAATCTTGACTGCTTTGGATTATATGTTTGAAACCAAGGAGAAGGAAAAGGAGAAAGTAAAAGAAAAGGAAGAAGGGGTAAAGAACACCAATAAGTCACCAGTTTCTGAAGTTTCTATTGATGAATTGACTGAATTGTACAAGCGTTTAGCATTAGGAACTTTATGGGATGCTCTTAGTGATAGTTTGAGAGTTATTGAGGAACGTCAAGAACTTGCTTCGATTGCTAACATTTTACTTCCATTAATTGAAGCACTTATGGTTGTTTGTAAACATTCCAAGGTTCGTGAACTCCAAAAGGATGTGGTGAAATTTGAAGTCAAGAAGATTAATTTCAGTAAAGAACCTATTGAACGTTTGTTCTTTTCGTTCACTGATGAACATAAAAAGATTCTTAATCAAATGGTTAGAACCAATCCAAACTTGATGAGTGGTCCTTTCGGTATGTTGGTCAGTAACCCAAGGGTTTTGGAATTTGACAATAAGAAAAACTATTTTGATAGAAAGTTACATCAAGACAAGAATGAAAACTCCAAATTGGCTATCAGCGTTCGTCGTGATCAAGTTTTTTTGGATTCTTACAGATCATTGTTTTTCAAGTCCAAGGATGAGTTCAAGAACTCGAAATTAGAAGTCAATTTCAAGGGAGAAACTGGTGTGGATGCTGGTGGTGTTACAAGAGAATGGTATCAAGTGTTATCCAGGCAAATGTTCAATCCAGATTATGCTTTATTCACTCCAGTTGCTTCTGATGAAACCACATTCCATCCAAACAGAACCTCATTTGTCAACCCTGAACATTTGTCCTTCTTCAAGTTTATTGGTAGAATTATTGGTAAGGCAATTCATGATGGATTCTTCCTTGATTGTCACTTCTCCAGAGCTGTGTATAAGAGAATTTTAAGTAGACCAATTTCCTTGAAGGATATGGAAAGTTTGGATTTGGAATATTTCAAGTCATTGATGTGGATGTTAGAAAATGATATTACTGATGTTTTGACAGAAGATTTTTCAGTGGAAACTGACGATTATGGTGAACATAAGGTAATTGATTTGATTCCAAATGGTAGAAATATACCTGTTACAGAAGAAAACAAACAAGAATATGTTAGTAAGGTCATAGAATACCGTTTACAAACTTCTGTTGCTGAACAAATGGATAATTTCTTGATTGGATTCCATGAAATTATTCCTAAGGGATTAGTTTCTATTTTTGATGAACAAGAATTAGAATTATTAATTTCTGGTTTGCCTGATATTGAAGTTAGTGACTGGCAAAACAATTCTATTTACAACAATTATTCTGCATCATCACTTCAAATTCAATGGTTCTGGAGAGCAGTCAAGTCTTTTGATAATGAAGAAAGAGCTAAATTGTTGCAATTTGCAACCGGTACTTCCAAGGTTCCATTGAATGGTTTCAAAGAATTAAGTGGTGCTAATGGTACATGTAAATTTAGTATCCATAGAGACTATGGTGAAACTGATAGATTACCATCTTCCCATACATGTTTCAACCAAATTGACTTACCTGCTTATGATAGTTACGAAGCATTGAGAGGAAGTTTATTATTGGCCATTACCGAAGGTCATGAAGGGTTCGGTTTAGCATAGGGCTGTTGTTCTTACAATTGCCTTTATTTTTTATATCTCCATCTTTATGATGTATTATTTTTTATTATTTTTAAAAAAAATTAATTAATTTTGTCGAAGCATAGTTATTCCTGATTATAGCGTATATATAGTATAAAAGACTTATCATATTATGAAATGTATCTGTATCTGGTCATATATAGTAATCCTATGTGGTATGTGGTATGTGGTATGTGGTATGTGGTATGTGGTATTGGTATGCGGAACGAGTTTGTTAATAAATTAGTTAGAATTGATGTGACGAGTCCCATTATCTCAGGTGCATATGGTGAAGAGATTGGCTAAATTGGTAAGTTATACATAAAAAAAAAAATTATTCAGTCTTAATTCCCGATATTTGCCAATACCAAATAAATAGACACCATCAAAAAAAAACAAAAAAAAAACACACCATGTCATTTGAAACCCCAATTATAATAATTTTTCTAATTCGTCAGTTGAACTGTAGTGACCAACCAATTTGTAGTGTTCTTGGTTAATTTTTTCAACTTCTTCACTCCATAAGCCAGATTCCTTAATGACTTCAATTGGTGGGATGGTCACTCTTCCCTTCTTGAAAACGTACTTGGTCAACCCCACGGTATGAAGTTTTTCACCATTCTTTCCACTGACAAATTTAGACAACACGAAAAGCCATTTTTCATCCCAAGCAAACACCTTACTGTCGATTCTGAATTGTTGGAATGGCTTCAATTCTCTTCTAAAAGTACACTTGACCATTCCTGGAGGGATGTATGGAATGTTTCCGAACCCTTTGGTTTTGAATTCTCCATGAACATTATCGTAGTAGTTGAAAAGGAACTTTTGAAACACCTTTAGAACCAACTTGGCACGGGCTATGTCCAAATCCATATAGTAGGTCGAATTCGACTTGTGAATGTACATGTCGACCTCCAATGGTGACACATACGACTTGATCCCTTGCCATTGGAAGAGATCTTCTGGTTTGGTGATACCAAAGGTGTTTTGTCTGTTCTTGTTAAATTTCAGTTTATAGACCAAAAAGTTGAACACGACATGGTAGTAGAAGCGGATCACGTAAGCAAAGGGCAAGGTCTTGTAGGTGGACGCAAGAAAGGCCACGAAACCGTACCGTAACCAGGTTTTCAAAGCCATTGGTGCGATATGGAAAGTGATGAGCTCTTGATGAGTTCTTGATGGTTAGAAATATGATCAGGGTGGGGCTCTGGAGGGACCGAGGTCACGTGACTTTCTCGAGCTGATGTTCAGTTTGCTTACAATTCGTGAGGTGGGGTTTGGGTGGAGCTAACGGTGGCACGAGGGGCCAGTAGGTGTGGGAAGCGCCAAGTCCAGTGACCATCAGAAAGGAAAGGATTTGAACGGATATAGGAAGGGAAGCGGGGACCAGAGGCATCAGCGCACGTGACGTATCCGGCAAGTCCGTCAGCGGGTTCCTTGAGGCCCTCAGCGCCAGGCTTCAGCCTTACGACCAAACCGGTCAAAGGTTCGGTTCTGGTTCTGGGCGGCCAAGATATGGTTGCTATAGAGGGCGGAGATGGTGCCTAAATAAGAATGCCGAGAGCCTAGCAATAGTAGGCGCAGATGGATTAAAAAGAAAAAAGTGTCTGGGATTGTCACCAGACATAAAGGCCGCAATTATTTTGATATGTCCCTGCCGGGTCTAAGCGGAGGGACGCAGCAAGGGCCCGGCTGAACCGCCAGGCTGTTCCGCCGTACCATTTTGCAACAACACACCAGGGATAGTTTTAATTTTGAACCAGTTAGTCATTGAGGTAGTTTTGTGGGTGATTGTCAGCCTTGCCCGAGTTGCAAAGGAGTTTGGGGCTGGGTGTTTTGGGTTAGTTATGGTGACTTTGTTTACGGTGGTGTTTACGGTGAATGCTCGGGGGTACTCTCTATATGGGACAGTTAACGTTTCTGTTGTTTCTAGTTTCCTGTTTCGTTGCTGACAAACTGTCATTTCTTGGGTGCATGTTCAATAAAAGGTTTTTATTATGCAACATCCACGGAAAACGGAAAACGCAACTTGCTCCTCACATACACATACACATTACACACACAGACAATACGTCAGCCTATACGAGTTTTCTCGATAAACAGGTCAAAAGAACGACTAAGATCGAACTCCATATATTTTCTGGTTGCGACCTTACCCTATTGTTGTATAACAACCAGGGATCTGTTGGATCTCTTAGATGTGTTAGTCAGGCACTTGTAGAATTTCTTAGCCTTAAGATCTTGGGGTGCTAATTAGCGATCTTTCCACTAGCGATCTCTCCACTAGCGATCTCTCTTCCTTGTTAGGACTGTTTGTTCGTATTCAGTAGGATATTATTTGGTTAATTCTACATCGTCTTCTTATTCTTCGTCTTCTTGTTACAGTAGTGTGTATCTATTTGGCCTATTGTATTCGTATCGTCATTCTATTATACACTCATAATCCATAAAAAACCTTTAACCCTCTTTTTTAATCACATTTATCGCATAAGGACATTCATTCTTCTCAACATGGTTGCTCATCCAATCATCGACGTTTCTGAAATCCACCTGGCACATTCGGCACTTGCCCACCACCTTGGTTCTTTGGTCCTTCTTGGTGCCGTTGGGGTATTGGAAGTGAATGGCCTTGAGGTGGTTTTTGAAAGTGTCACATCTGGAGAAAATCCCGGTGCTATGGCAACAGTGATCGGTTGAGCCGCCGTTGCTGGCGTTGTTGGCGTTGTTGGGAGAATCAGCCCCCGACCCGCCAGACTCCATGTTCTTGAACGGACACTTGAACTGTCCTTTGTCGCTTCCTATTTCTTTCCAATGACACTTGACATGGCGGAACAAGTCATTTGGTCTGGCAAACCCTCTGTTGCAGTATTTACATATGTGTGGTCTTGAAGTAGGCTTGAGATGGGTGGATTTGTGGGTGGCAAGATTGGAGAAGTAGAGCTTGCACTCGGGGCATTGTCTCTTTTTACGAGGTTTCCAGTTTTTCTTGATATCTTTGGACTGCAATTCTGGAGATTGATGGGGAGATCCCGAAGTGGTCAGGCCTATTTCATCTTCATCGTCTTTGGAGGAGGAGGAGGAGGAGGAGGTGATGCCGGCGGAACTAGAACTGTAGTTGTATGATTCAGAAGAATCCACCAGGATTGATCTGTATGGAGATGCTATTGGAGACAAGGAACTTGGAGGAGGGCCTGGAAGCGACGACCCGCTAGCAGGGGTGATGGATGCAGGTGCGGATCCTGGCAGTACCGCAGTAACCCCACCACTGATGATGTGAGGCCCAGCACCACTAACACCATATGTTGATGCTGGTGGCGGGTATGACACAGGGACAGAGGCAGTGCTAGCTGCCACCACTGCTGCTGCGCCGCTGTAGGGTATGTACGCGGTGGAAGGTGGCGGTCTGGTGTAGTATGGTTGATGGTATTGATGGTATGGAGATCCGTCGTAACGGGCTGGTTCACCTAATGCTGGAAGGTCCAACAGAAGCGAATGTATTGATGGCAAGGTTGTTCCAGAAGATGTGTTCATTGCGTATTAATGGTATACTCTCTTTAGTAACAATTTTTATTTTCAATTTTTCCCGAATATATGTATATGACTAGAAAGTCCTAATTTGTGGAGACTTGGTTTGATATATATATAAATATTATGTATATGTATATATATATCATTGCAAATTACGATATGGTACAGTGACACAAACAGATCTGGCGTTTTCCGGGGGGTGCGTCGGCCGACCGCTTTTGGAGCTTTTGGATTTTGGGTTTTGGATTTTGGGTCGCTAAGTCGGATTTGCCAGCATATGTGGCCCAGTAATGCATAAAAATTGAAAATCATGATTCACCGGTAAAAAGTAAATAGTTTGTAAATGATGGGTTTTAAAGGCAGGCAACGCAACCTAGGCTGCGGATAAGCATGGGATGCATGATCCGTGGCCGAGATTATGTCTCTAGAAGGATTTCCTTAAAGTTTCTGTCTGAAATACAAATCTGGATAATTGTAATGATTATTAAAAGAATATGTATGTACGTCTTGCAAACATCACCCTACTTAACAAAGATTTTTTGCATCACTGGATCCTTCTACAATTTTACTAATATTCTGGTACCTTTTAGCAACTTCCATTGCATTCTACTTCTCTACTAAACTAGACACACATCGAATATTTCGAGAGCTTTTAACTACTAGTAAAAATGCCAGGGTTATATCACTTTTTCCAAAAAATGCCCATAAAGCAGACACCTATATGTCATGATTTTCTATAAATACTGGTTACTTTGTTGTAGGATTATACTAGTAAATAGATATGGTGCTGCTATGTACTAGGTACTATGTACTATAACTGATATTGACGTATTCTTCAAACCACTATCAGATCGGGCCCCGTATCTTCATAGCGCCTGCAAAATCCGAAATCCGGGGTACCGCAGGCTGTAAGTCTTTACACGTAAATCACCTCCTATCCCAGTTTCTTTTTCTCTCGGACCCCACGGCAGAAGCATAAGCCGTACCTTCCGTCCTAGAATGGTGACGTTCCGGTCGTAGCACCGAGCGTGAAGGTGGCGCCCAATGCCGTTATAGCCGTCGGTGATTACAAATGGAGATGTCACATCCAGTTCAGCCATCCTAGACTACTCTTTAACTCATATGTCAGCCCATCACCTATTATTACCTTGTTGCTCCACGGCTGTAACAGATTAGTACTAATACCGGGCTTGGGGCGGTAGAGGAACGCAGCAACATACCCCAATGCAATGTGGTGATGCCAATGCCAATGCTACTGCCATTGCTACTGCCATTGCTAATGCTAATGCTACTGTTAAAGTTAAAGTTAATGTTAATGTTAGTGGTACTACATTACACCATTATACATTATACATTACACATTACACATTACTGTGTGACTGGGTCCAGGATTGTTTTTGTTTCATATAGTGTAAGGCTCATTTTCTTAACCGGAATAGGGGAAGCACCTCTCTTATTAACGGGGATTGAGGATTTTTTTTGATTTTCGGTTGCACCACCATATCGGGCAACTCCGAGGGTTTTTCTTGCTTGATATCTCGGATGTGCTTGGCATGCATTAGGTGATTTTCGGATCTGCACCGACTAGGAAGCTACCCCCTGCCATCACCAGAGATTCTATTTACTAAGATTACTAAACGGCTTATCATAGGGTAGTGTAATTAAAATATCACTATCAAACCCAGTTTACGGGGTTTCTGGAGGTTTCAAGTTTCCAGAACCAAGAGGGAATCAGGCCGTTTCAAATCATAACAAACCATACGGCTTGGCCTCCCCCTCCCCCCAATAAATTGCTAACACTAGGTGACGCACTATGTGCATCGATAAGCTGGGCATTTTTTTTTCTTTAAAAGAAAACACCAACATCAGTCAGACTTTACTAAAAATTAATCAGCGCTTCTAGCGCACACCTGACAATAATAAATTGGGTTTTTGACATGCTTACGTAACCTCTTGCCTAAGTGCAAGTGCAAGAGGCTGTTGTTTGAAAGCTACTTAGATACTTCTGTCTGCATAAGCTGCATAAAACCTCGAATTGTCAAGAAATAGCATGTTAAGACCGCAGATAGCCGGTCGGTTAACGATCCTGTAAGAAAAACGTTCTGCTGGACCGACCGAAGACCGACCCAAGAACACAACAAGAAAGGGGGAGCAGCACCAGCTTTGAGTCATTCGGTCCTTCTATTATAGTCAGTTAGGCAGGTTGTATAGTTTAAGCTTATGCTAATTCGAAACTGACAACAAAAACGGATCGGATAACTCGATTTCCGCGTATCCTTTGATACTTTGCGTACATTAGTAATTTGGTGAATCAGATGAAAAAAAAAAAAAAAAATAATAATAAAAAAACGAAACAAGACAATTGTGGTGGGGTGGACAGAGTAGAGAGTAGGGAGTAGGACGACCCGTGCCGTGCTAGTCTCCAGCATCTGGTTATAGCAATAGGGTTTTATTCACTGACACAAGCCAAGGCGAAAGTACCATAGTGAGAGCGAGTGGTACCAGAGATTATATTAGGTACATCTCCGTTTATGCGATTTAATGCAAATAAAGTTCGCATTGTAGAAGATTTGCAGTATGAGTGTCGGCGAACCCCGCGTTAAGAGGTTCTCGGAAGTATCGAGAGATCCGGGCGCCCTCGTATCTCACACTGCGGATATCGAGCGCCATCGCCAAAATAAACCTTGGGTCGGATCTGATCGATTTCGCCAACTTCCTAAGTTGACGTAAAACCGGGATTCTCCATTTCTTTTTCTTTTTTTTATTTTTATTTTTAATTTTTTAGCACTAACTTATCCTACTTACAATAATACTACAAGCCTAGAATCCATGAGCTACGGCGCTATCACGACAATAAGCCAAATATGTTTCATGGATTAATTGCCTTGGTAAACTTAAGCTGTGTCAGATATGTACCGTAGGCCTTGGATGTGGAACGAACCAGTTCTCTTTTTCTTTTCCCATGCAACATTTCAAGTACCACCCCACATGTATGCTCAAAAACAATGCATCTTTTTTTGCTTCTGCCGTCATTCTGGCGATGGAGCGGCTGGTAAATTGACAATTTTGCAGTATCATTACGTAAAAAATTATCATATTATCCAGATCTGTTCTTTGTCACGAGTGATAATAGGCCTGGAATTGGGAATTTGTCGCCATTGCCCAACCTCCAATCTCCCATACAATTGTTTGGACCATGTTCTAGCCAACTCGATCTCTCGATCCACTAACGCCGTCCTGTGTCCTGGTCCAGATCATTCCCCCTGGCGAATTCTCTTATTTTCCCAGTGGTTCCTATTTTTTTCACCACTTTTTGACACTATCAGTAGACGATTTTCCATTCTCCAACTCCCGTCATAAATTCACCAACACCCACGAATATTCACCATTTTTCTCCAGTAATTTTATTATCGCCGTCTGGTCGTTCCCGTCCATAGAAGCTGGTGCTACAAAACGATAAATCAGCTGAGTTGGTTTGGGACGATACATTCCATGCAAAAAATAAAAAATCCCAAAATACTAAAAATTAATAATCCGAATAGGATGCGCTACCAACGGCGATATCCAGCCGGATATCGCCCCAGTGTTGGTGATAAGTGGACGAGGTGCATTCGAAGTGGCCTGTGGGTGGGGCTGGCCTAGTGCATTGGGTTCGAGGGATGCATTTCAGGCCAATATTACGGTCTTCGCCGTTGCTTAATCGGGAGGCCCGTAGTTCGGTGGGCAGATCTATTAGCTCACGATCAGAGCCAGGAACTAGCACGCTGGAACACCCACAAAATTGAGATGTATGTATCTTGACCGGATGTGGTTGTCCCAACCTTTTCACCCCCAACATGATACTGGAGGTTGTGTGATGAGCACCAGCCATTGGTGGGGTTTTTCTGAGTATTGCAGTATGGGTGAGAGGTGTCGATCCACCGGAGCCCCCAATGTTAGATCTCTACTCACCACATACTTCCGCCTTCGAGGCTGGTCACAGCCATAGCCTTGTGTCTTGTGGCCCACCCCATTTTTTAAACATTATTATCTCGTTAAAGGCTAGACCGAATTATTATTTTGCAGCCTACAAACCACCACAGAAAGGCCCAACAATCGCAACAAAAACCGATCCAGTGTCTTGATACCGGCCCCAGCCAACGAGCTGTCGATCTGGATGCCACGGGCGAAGGTCCAGCTTGGCTCATGGCCTAGTTATACCTCCAAAACAGGGCCATTCTTCACTTCTGCAACCCCCACCCTCATCTCCCGCACCAGCCGGATATTGGAGAGAGAAAAAAAAAAATAGACGGATATCCCCACGGATATGCAAAAAACGGCGATCCAACATATTTCCTGGTCCTACTATCACACACCTAATCCGGGGGTCTCTTTTCCCCCAGACGTCAAATAGACAGAGCAACATACCACAACCGTGTTCCCAAAACGAACGATCTCCAGTGCATGTGTATCCACTTTGACTAGTCCAGATCTGGTCATCTAATAAATCCTGTGCATGGTTTTGGTTATATCCCATTAGCCTCAGATTGCGAAGATTTACGGGCCTCTTTTTGTTCTACAAAGAAGGATTTTCCAGGAGAGTCACCACGATCGTCAAGAGATTGCTAGATCGTTAGATCTGCACCCCAACCTTTGATATACGAACCTTTTATTGAGTGGTTGCCCATACGGGTTTTACGGAGGTATGGCATATGTGTGTTTCAATCTGGACGCTGCTTGACAGGAACAGAATGTAACTACAAAGCACACATCCCCAACGGAAAAATTTCCCAAGATAACAAGCCTCGTTTCACATCCTACAGGGTACCCCAAATGTGCTGAGAAACCAAACGGTTCGGTGCTGGTCCAGACCAGACAATTGTCACGCCCAATCGAATCGTGGGCCATCCTCTGTTTTCCAGTTTTCCAGTTTTCCAGACTTTGCTGTTGTATAGATTCAGTGATAATAGAACTGGGTGTATCAATCCTGCTACTGGTTAAACCGCACCACATCCCCGTATTATGCATGTAATTGCAACTAAAATACCAAACTTTATTATTAATAACTCTCCCAATTATATCAACCTAAAAAATCTTGGGTAGACCTGGAAGTACGAGTCAAGAAAATTCACTAAATTCCCATAAATCACTTACATCTATACCCAACCAAGCCACAGATATCATGCACATGAAGGTTTAGTTATGCTTTCCTTCTCTGACCAGTGTACGGTTTATTATAATTCTTTTTTTTTCATTTCACGTCAAAAAGCCCGTTGGGTGATTTTTCACTCCAATTACACCCAACCTCATCTGGCGTATACTTCTCCATCTTTATACACACGTATATCTGACCCTCTAAGTGATTACACAGACTGGTTCGGTTGGCTCGGTTGCCGGTCAGTTGCACGTCATACCTGCCTTGGCCCCCCCCCGTCTTGCAAGATCCTTACCTTTTGGCTACCGGCTCATTTTTCATTTCACGTCTATGGTAATTACGGGTGCAAAAAAATAATCAACTGCCGTAACATATTTTCGGGTTCCACTACATTAAAGTCTACAGCCAGCCAAAGAGCAAGCCGCTTCTTCTTAGACTTGCCTTGCCTTGCCTTGCCTTGTCTGCTTGTTTTTTTGGTTTCAATTAGCATATTTTATTAGAAGCATAATTTCACAATTAATACCGTGTATAAAGCAAAAAGGATGAATTTTAACACCAACCACATCTTACCACTACACAAGAGAGCGAAATAATACCATGAATCTGCTCCTATGCTTGCTGGACGACCCCCCCTGGAGACAAAAGACCAGAAAAAGTAGGCGATTTCCATCAGTACAGGTTGGAAAAAGTCCAGCATTTAAATAGTATTAGCCGATGATGATTCAGAAGGGCAGGGCTCTTTAAGCCTTTCTGGATCTAATCTTACCTTCTTCACTGGCAACACCAGAGGCAGTGGCAGTAGAAGCAGTAGAAGCAGTAGAAGCAGCAGCAGCAGCAGCAGCACCAGAAGATGGCTTCTTGCTTCCCTTCGTCTTGTAAACCTTGATGTAGAAGGAAATGAACAAGAGCAAGTAACTGGTCAAGATCAAGTAACCGTAAGCAGCAGCCAATTCGGAACCATGACAGTCACCAACATGAGGTAACCACTTGAAGTAACGGAAAGCGTAGTGGGTGTAGGTAGCGAAATAAACAAAAACCAAATCAATCAAGAATTGAATGATTTGGAATCTGGTGACCCATTCCTTCCACCAAACTCTAATACCTCTAGCACTTAAGAAGTAGTACCAGTACATAACAACGTGAACAGCCAAGTTCAAGGTGATTGGAACCCATTCAACCGAAGTGTAACCAGTCAACTGAGTGTAACATAACAAGGCAGTAGCACCATGATGGTAAGTATGTAAGAACATCAACTTTTTCTTCTTTAAAACCAAGAACACAGTGTCGATCAACTCCAAGTACTTGGTCAAGTAGTTCAAGTAGTACAAAGTAACCAACTTTGGAGCAAAAGCATTACGGTGACAAATAGCATAAAATAAACCATGATGGTACAAGATTGGAACCAATTGTTCAATACACAACAACAATAAAATCAAGGAAATCAAAGTCAACACGATGTTGTGCAACTGGAACAAGAAGTTCAACTTCAAGGCAGGGGCCTTCAACTTGGCCAATAAAGCTCTACCACCAAAAATAACGATATAGTAAGCGATGATGATACCGATGGCGTGCCATCCATTGGCCAAAAAGGTCTTGTGATGGATGAACTCGAAGTCTTCAGCCGGATAACCGGTGACTCTTTCGAAAACAGCACTGAACAACGGCCATAAGTGCAACCCGAACGGGTGCTCGATACTAGGAACCTCAACGGTGAACATGATGTGGAGTTGATGTGTTTTGGTTAGCTTGGGGAAGATCTTTTTCAACGACGTGTTGGGCGGTGCACGAGCGCTAACCGAGGCGCGGGAAGACCAGTGATTCAGGTGCGACTCACTGGGAGCTGGTGGGAGACTCAGTGGACGCGACGAGGGGAAGTGAGGACAGCACAAAGCCACCAACCGAGGTAGCCAAGACAGAGACAGAGACAGAGACAGAGACAGAGACAGAGACAGAGACAGAGACAGAGACAGAGACAGAGAGATACGGAGAGAGCCAGCGGCCCGCCAGAAACAGACACTCTCGTGAGACTGTAGTGAGACTTAGCGGAATTCTAGTGAATCTCTAGTGAAACTGTAGCAGGGTGCTGAAACCGTCTCGGTACTGGATTGCCGGTACCGTGCTGGAGGTGGTCTGGCGGTATGGCAGAGTTGGTAATTTCACACGACACTATCTAGGGCGAAGTGAGACAACATGATGACTATAACTGTGTTGCTCTCCACAGTGCGAGGGTCATGTAGCATTGGAATCAGCAACAGTCGGTAATGGAGCACCAGCACCAGCGCCAGTACCCGCCCAACAGTTGTGGTTGCAACTCTTGACCAGGTCTTTGGTGCCGTTTGGGGGTCTGCGCCTGCTTCGTGTCAAAGTCGCAGCTTTTACGATGTTAGTGAACGTTGGATTGGGAGCACAAGCAGCCGAAAGCTTCGGCAATCCTGTTATAACTCCCAGCACCAAAGCTGGTCCCCAAGCTGGTCGTTCTACCAGCGTCCACTCCACCGAATCCCGCTCTTTCCAAACTCTCCCACTAACGGTTGCAAAAAATTACGTAAGCAGCCAATACTGGCACGAAACCCATCAAAACTCCCCATCTTTCCCACGGAACGGACCCGGATCCGTAGTCCGTTGATACCAAACACGCCGTGTGATCTGTGCTTATCCACCTGTAGAATCCAATGGCCAAAATCCAAGGCTCAGGCTTTCGGACCATTGATCTCATGCCCAATGCACATCTTACTGAAACATCATGCTGCAGACAAAGAGAAGCACCACCACACAAATGAAAAATCAACCCCGAGAAGTTGGACATCCCTAGGCCGAATTCCCCCAATGCCAAACACAACAGGCCCAAGATTATCTGCAAAGAAAACCACCAAGAAAAAGAAAAAGAACTAGAAACTGGTTTCAAAGTCAAGTCAAAGTTAACATACAAGCCTGTAAATTCAACAACTCATGATCATTATGGTATTTTTAGGCTTTTATTACTGATAACTAGGTAATTTTCCATCTCCACTGTGGGTTTTTGTAACGGTAGTTGAGCCGTTTTTGACCAAGGTCGAATATTCAGATAAACCGGCCAATTCAGGAACTACACGAACCGACCAAAACATTCATTACGACCAATTCCTCCAGTACCGGAGACCAAGGGTCTTCTCGTCCATCCTATTAATGCTATAGCTGGCATTATTTGCAATTCCAGCGGAACTCTTGCCACAGTAGGATATTCAATACTTCTATAATATGTGACATAATATTTATCGAATGAAGATAGGACCGTGATAAAGCCGCACCGCCAGGGGCCGCTACCACCATCTGCCACCGTAGGCTCTCGCTAAAAGGAATTCTGTAGTGATTGCGGTGGCCTTCTCGCACTAATTTCTAGGTCCACCATTATTTTTTGGATAGCTACCCTTTATAGGAAGCCACAGCCCGGGTCCTTTTCCACGGTAATACCACCAGACGGTTGGATGTTACATCCGATGTAGCTATTGTTTCATCCCACCCTCCATTATCTCTTGAGGTGAAATTTCTTCCACGCAATACTGGTTTTCACCGAAGTTTCCGAATCTCCAGGGCACATGGCCCATATCAATAATAAAAATATTAAACCTTGTCTGGTTGCCTCCTCTACCTCGTGATATGACAATCCAAAAAGTATCAACTTACAGAACAAAGCAATGTTGGAGCTGGCAACACATTTCAGACCCCGAATTATTAAAAATTAATAACTAGTCGAATCTTGCCTAAATCTCGGATTTGCCTAGCAAATGACATTACTGGATATACCGAAATTACTAGAGAATTATTAAGAAGAAATCCAGCTTCTGGACATCACGGCAATTAATAAATATTACTACTGGAAACAGACTACTGGTAGTTCGCCCCCCCTTTCCAAGTCCCGTTTATTACCATCTCAACATCACAGAAACTCCAATAACCACATTTGTTAATTCGTATTTCTTCGTATGAGTAAAACATCTCCTAATAAGTTTTTATCACCTTATTTAATAGTAGTTTTTTGGATTATATCAGGTTTTCTGTGAGCCCTACAAAATATTGGTATACCAAGCTTGACTTGACAGGAATTAGTATATATATGGCGGAACTGGTGGACAGCTTGCCTCAATGTTTAGATCCTTTCGAAAGCGAATTTATCATTTTAATGAATCTATACCATACTCCACAATTTCCTACCACGAGTTCTACAATATAGCCAATTCCTCTTCCAATGGAGTTCCTTAGCACCCTACACTCTTTTTAACGTAAAACATATATGACGCGTATAAACATCAAATTCCTAAATATACCGCCGTTTTTTTTTGTTCGGCTTCATACTTCAATAGATCAAAATATTGAATATATTTGTTAAAGCCTTAAACACCTCAAAGAATTTATTATTTTTTTATTAATACGCAATGGATTTTCATTCAAAATAGAACCAAATGGGTCCTTTGATCATCTAGACCGAATTCATATTTCAGACAGAGATTTCTTCAACCTTTGGCTTCAAATTCAAGAAATCGA
The DNA here is from genome assembly GCA_030574995.1 of Suhomyces maxii. Taxonomy (NCBI): domain Eukaryota; kingdom Fungi; phylum Ascomycota; class Pichiomycetes; order Serinales; family Debaryomycetaceae; genus Suhomyces; species Suhomyces maxii. Next base: position 69,575 of record JAJMGC010000025.1, read on the forward strand.
TAGATACAATAATATCATAGCCATTTTCTTCACAAGCATACATGGCTTCATGCTCATTAGAATGCAAGAAACGAATATTTTCACCCACCAAAGCCCTTAACAAATTAGTAGAATGCAAGTCTCTCACCTCGATGAACCCAGGTTCAAACGAGAGAATATATGGGAAGAAAAGTGCCACATTTTGTGGGTTTCCCTCCCAATAAATATCCCAATGATGGTTGGTTCTCCAACCATTACGGTTAATTAAGAATGCAAATTCAGCATAACAAACTAAAAATTCCCTTCCAAGTTTATGAATAGCTAATGGAGTAACATTTTCTCTTTGGATAGCAAAATCTAAAGATGGATCTGCTTCATCCAAAATTGGTTCTTTCATACCCTTTTCAAGTGATAAAATTTCAAATCCCTTAGAACAACCAATACAAAGTTGAGTCTTCAAAAATGAAATAGATACTGGATCCGATGTGAAAGTAACTTCCTTGATATCATACTTCTTATTTCTATTTCTTTGTTGATTCTTATCAAATGGATTGGCTGGTTCAAAAATACTAATTGCATGAGTACCGCCGGTCTTAGCACCACATACTAAAAGTCTTCCATCACAAATACCAATCTTGAAGAATGCAACATGATCCAAGATCAATTTACCAGATTTTGTATTCTTAACATGATCCAAAGAATCAGTACATGACAAGTCAAATTCATATAATGCCTTGTCACATAATACCAATAATCTGGAGTATTCAACCAATACTTCGATTTGAGTGACATAAGTCTTACTGATAACCAATGTAGGATCAGAACAAATTTTTTCATTAGATGTAGCATTGATGGAACGAACGGTAGATACCCAAATACCAGAATCAGTACCATACAATAATTTCTTTCCACCATAACATGGAACTGCACAATTAATCTTGTTGTTTCCATGGAATCTTCTGGTTTCAAATTTGTAAATAGAGAATAAATCATTCTGTTCAATTAACTTCTTTTGTTGGTTATGAACTTGTTGTAATACTTGATTTTGAATCGTTAAATCTTCTGCAAATAATGAAGCATGTACTTGGTTACTACCAAGACCCATGAAATTCAATTGAAGTTTGTTGTTAGAATTAGAACTGGCTCCAATATAATTGGTGGTTTCAACCTTATTTTTGATGCCAGTATCAGCTAACAATGATCCATGATATCTATTGCTAACAACAGTTCTCATTGTTGGAATTTCAATTCCACTGTTGAGGAATAATAATGGTAAGTAAATTGGCTTTTCAAAAACCTTATGTTGTTCTCTCTTGTTTTGAATTTTATGCTTGACTAATAAAAGTGCATGTTCAAACAAATACAAGTCGATCTTTTCATTATCTCTCTTTCTGTTTAATGTGACTTGGTAAATGATACGGTGGTTATAATTCAACTTAAAGTTATGTTTAACTTCTAAAGTTTGCTTACCCAATAATCTATGCAAAACCATGATCTTATGACGATCAGTACTTTCACCAGTTTGAATATTAATCTTAACCAATAACTTTTCAATTTCTTCCTTGGCCTTGACTAAGTTTTTGTAATCTGATGATTTCGGATTAGTATTTTTAATAATACCTGATAATAATAATTGATATCTAGCTGGTCTTTGAACACCCTTAATTAAGAAAGAAGATAAATCTTGTTTTCTTGATTCTGGTTTCTTTTCAATAGCATCCAAAAATCTAGCATACTTCATATTAACTTGTTGTTGTCTTTCATGTTCAAAACTAGCGAAAACCTTATTACCAGAATATCTAATAAATGGTTCAAAACTTCCAACATAATCCAAAAATACATCTGCAAATGTTTCTATAACTGGTTTTTGAAGTTGTTGTCTTCTAGTTAAAGCTTCACTAAAGTTCTTAGCTAATCTTAATAATTCACCAACTCCACCGAAAACTGTATGTATGAATGTTTCTCTTTGATGTTCAGGAATAATATTATTAGCTGGATTTCTTAATGGCATAATATAGAAATCAGTCATGAATTCCAAATCCTTGACATAATCTCTTTCTGTATAAATAAATTCATAAATCAATTCTTGTCTTGTCTTTTCCTGTTTATCAAGTTTATCTAAGACTGATTGTGGAACGGTCTTATGCCACAAAGTCTCGGTTTCTTCTTTATCATGTAAAGATAATCTTGATACTGCACGTTTCAAACCGCCTTGAGGTTTCAAATTAAGACGTGCTTGTTGTTCCAATCTTCTAGGACATGCAATACTGTAACATAATCTGTTTCTAGTGCAAGTTGGTGAGTAACAGTCAGTTAAAATGGTGAAAACACCATTGACACCAGTTTGTTGAGTAGCAGACAAATCTTTTTGAGCTCCCATGTTTGCAAGAGAAGTACTACTACCATCAACACTTTGAAGAATTTGACTATTATCCACAGGGTATGGTAAATTTGCATGTGGAGGAAGTTGTTGCAGTAATACATGGTCTTGAAGAGCTTGTTGCAATTGTGAATGACTATTATGATTATCCACAAATGATCCATGTTTGGAATTAGAGGCACTATTATGACCATTACTTCCATTATTTCCTTCTTCAGAATAAAACTCAACATCACTATATACATGGTTGAAAGCATATACTTCATGAACAGAATCACGTAATCTATGATTATAGGTAACATCATGGAAAAACTTTTGAGCATCCAATGAACGACCCAATAATAAAGCTAAATTACGATCATTGGTTCTAATGATTCGACAAATAATATCCACCGACATTTTTCCTGTAAATGTATCATGATATTCCAAACCATCTTTGGTATTAATGGTCAATATTATAGATTCTTTAAATAAACGAGCCACTTCAGAAAGCAATGCAGGATAAACATTTGGTTTTCCAGAAGTTGTGGGAGCCAATGCCTTGGAAACAGTGGTGGCTGATACATTTCTTTGTAATTTACCACCAGTGGCCAAAGATGCTGAGGAATTCATTTTCTTGGTGGATAATGAAGATGAAAGCTTACTAATAGAAGTAAAAGATCTTGATTTGGAAGATAATGAAAATGTATGATGCACTGAAGATGATGAACCACTTCCACTTGAAGAAGGTCTATGATTGCTCTGTTGTTGAGATTGATTTTGAGGTATTGAGTATAATCTTCCTTGTTGTTGTTGCTGTTGTTGTTGCTGCTGTTGTTGCTGTTGTGGATATTTCATAGATGTAGATGATAATGACTTTGTACGAGCTTCATAACCATTTGCTTGACCCTGTTGAGAAGAAGATTGATTATAATTTGGAATATTTGATGTAGAAACAATTCTTCTCTTTTCATTAGCAGGTTGGACTTGACCAGAAATTGAGCCTGGTGCTGGTCTTCCTTCTCTGTGTGGAGGGACTTGCAGGAAAGGAGGAGCATTTCCATTAGGAGGATAATGAGTCGTTTGATTTTGAGATCCTGGATTAGGTTGCCCATAACCTTGAGGAGGAGGAGGTCTTCTGTGAAAACTTTCCTGTGATGCTACCCTTCTGTTGTAAGAGTTTTGAGGCTCTGGATGAGGATGAGGATGGTGATTAGATTGAGGTTGAGGTTGAGGTTGAGGTTGAGGATGAGGATGAGGATGAGGATGTGGTTGATGAGAAGGAGGAGGAGCATGATGCTGTTGTGTATGTTGTGTATGTTGTGGTTGAACCAGGTGGCCACCAAGAGCTGAACGCATTTGAGCGTTTCTGGGATCTAACGAAGGAGGCCTATCTCCATAAGAAGAGGTGTCATATGCATTCGGAGACAGCAAGTATGGGTTTTTGGCCATTTGTGTCAGAGGAGATGGTGGGTTCTGGTAGTCTTGGATGGAATAAGGAGAACCCACATCAGAAAACAGCAGTTGGTTCACTGGAGTCACAGGACCAGCAGGTTGGAAATTGGGACGGGGCGCATCGTGACGTTGAGGAGATGGAAGTGATGAATGCTGTTGCCGTTGGAACTTTTGTGGTGCTGGGATCAGAACATTGGATGGTCGGTGGGCACCAGGAGTCTGCGCAAGGCCATTATGGTGGGGTGGATGTTGCTGTTGCTGTTGCTGTTGCTGTTGATGTTGTGGTGGAAGGTTCGCTTGTTTGGGCGGATACTTCTGATACGACTGTTGCAGGTCAAAGTATGATTGAGGAAGCAAATGAGCCGGAATGTTGACCGCCTGTGGCGATTTGACATAGTCTGTCGGAGGCTGGAAAGAATTGGACCTTTCCGTCATGTTTCTTTTCAGAAGTTGATGATTTAGCAAGGGGTACTGGTCTGGTTCGGGTAAGGATGGATGGTCAAAAGATTGCAAACAAAAGAACAAAGACCACGGGTAATATGTCTAAAAAGATGATCTCTTGAAGATTTTCTTTTTTCGTAGTGTTATCCGTTGGGGACCTTTTTTTTTCTATTGAACACTAGCACTATATTTGAAACCAGATCGTCTTTATAATCAACCCGGAACGCGATGGATGGTTGTCAACAAAAAGAATACCCAGGGTGCCCTTAGTGGTGGAAAAGGAGAGTTGGTGGTTGGTTGGTGGCTAGTTGGTGATGGCAGTAGGGATGTTCTTCGATAGCTTTGCTGTCCGATGACTCCGTACTCTTACTGGCTGGTAGAATAAATGAATTAGTCAAGCGAAACGATTGCAATCCGAAGGGTGGTGGTGGTGATACTTTTTGATGCCGGACACACAAGCTAATTTTGTCTGTCTCAGAAAAGTCCCACTAGGGATTGATTTGGTAAGCAGGTAAAACGAGGGGGGAAAGGGAAAAAGGGCAAAGGGCAAATGGGAAAAACAGGACTAGTGGTGGTGGTGGTGGTGATTCTGGCGGTGGTAGTGGAGGGCGGAAGCGCGGTGTATACAGCGGACGTGCTATGGCAATTACCGTGAATCGTGAATGGGGATCCCGTTAGACTCGTCAACTGGAGGTGTTCCAAATTGATTCTTCGTGGTAAATCTGTCGATAAAATAAGTGGGTGTCAGGGGGCCTGCACACACGCCAGGTTGCGGTGAGGTGGTTTGGGATTGGCGCCAGGGGGAAGTTTTACTCTCGGTGGCGACAGCGCGGTACCGCACCATCGTACCTGGTGGTACCGTACAATCACTCGGGCACTTGACGGGTTTTCGTTGGCCAAGTGGCTGTGTCACGTGACAACATTTACACCCAATCCTCCCTATTTCATGCTACATGCTCTCCCAGGCGATCCCTAACTGGTTGGTAACGGCCTGTTTTGGTGCTATTCCCAAGCCTCTAGTTTGGCCAAAAACCGTTCGGAACGGCTCCAATTCTACAATAGTCTCTGCTGGGGTGACCCGTGGTCCATCACAACCAGAACCACCGGGTTTGCACCCGGATTCTAGTTCCAAGTGCTTAATCTCCAATGACTTTGAAACCGCTGGATATTCTCGTGTGACAGATGACAGAATTACTCAGGTTCTTGTAATAGCATGGTGTGCATACTAAAGCCTCATATTGTAAACGAGCAAACATCCAAACTAGAGTACATTATCAAACAGTTTCCAGTATGTGTAAATGAATAATGTCGTTTTGAATGTGGGGTATAGTGAAAAATTTGAAAAAAAGAAGGTTTATAGCAATCACCGGTGTACGGAGACCCGATGACGTGAGGGGGACCAAATTATTCCTGGGGATTAAAACTTTTTGGTTGGTCACCTCGTTTCAGGAACTGGTGATAGTTGTGAAAAAGGGTCCAATATTTTTCATTACCGTTATGTAGTTACTTTTAACCCGTGTTAATATTTGCAAAAGTGGCTGGAATAGAACGCTTATCCAGGGCTTTGAAAACCTAGAATTCGTGACTCCATGGCTTTTCAAACAACATGGACTTAAATCGGGAATACTGTTGGAAAACAACGGCAATATTGATACCAATATTAGTTATAACATAACCAGTGCTGGTTTCAATATATGATGATCTGATTTTTTCCAACATTATCCAACGATATCGAGAGTATCCAAAGGTTATCCCGATTAAATTGCTGTCACTTCCATAAAGGGTTGCACCATGGTGTCTTTCCGAAATAGTCAATGTGGGGATCAAAAGGGCAGTTGGTACGAGAAAATACCGTCCAACTCCAAAAACCTTAAATGACATCAGTGGAAACAGTAAGCGACCTCTCCGCCAAAATGGTGATGGCTTTTAAAGTAGAGTTTGGAGTTCCCAAGTTTAGTAATCGAATTAACTAACAAGGAAGACAATAAAGAGCTGCAGAACCAGACCAAAACCGGGCCCAAAGCAACTGGACAAATATTTCCAGGTCTATCAGAGTTCAGAGAAATTTACATGGCTGATCGGAACATCTCATTTTGGTTATTTGATTTTGAAGAGATTAACAACTTCATGGGACTTCTGATGGAGGAAATCAGGTATTCAACTCCTCGTAGTGTAGTTTAGTCGAGCTGATACTGGACCTCTTGACAATTCACACTATAAAGCATTCCAGCTTCTCCTATGCTAGCTCTCATTCTGTCAGACTCAACTACCAGCTCTCACCCAGAGCTCAGTTCTGTGGGTATAGTTGTTATTTTGCAGTCATTCGCAGTCACTATCTCCGGCCACACCACAGCGTTGATTTTCACTAAAATATCTTTCTAGCGAGGCCTTTTGGCACTGCCCCCAATGCCACAACCAATACCACCTTTTTCACCCTAAAAGCCCAGCAAACTCCAGCCATTGCCCAAAAAATTACAGCTCAAGCACCTTAAACAAGCAATTAACTCATATACATACCCATCTAAGCCCAAATACCGAGCCTTGTCCCAGCCTTGGCCTCATTTCACTACTCTTCTGCCTATACTGTCAGCTCTCGCTAAACCTCACTTTACCTTACTGACTCTCGCAAACTTTCCCCTATCCTCCCCTATGTCTCCCTACCAACAACTCTCACTATTTGATGTGCGAACAAATATAACCAACTTCAACCACTTACCAACCACCACAACCATGCCAGCTTACCATTCTACGTTCCTCGAAGACGCCAACTCCAGAATCGTGGGTAACGTGGTGCTCCTTCCAATCCACACCAAGTTCAGAGGTCCTTCCTACCCACCTGAACAAGACTACGATATCATTGAAGAAGTGCTTGACTTGTTCAGAGCCAATTCATTCTTCCGGAACTTTGAGATCAAGGGCCCATCCGACCGTCTTTTGATCTACGGTATCCTTTTTGTCAGTGATTGTTTGTCCAAATTGAACCGTTCTGTCAATTTCAAGGATGCCACCCGTATATTGAACAACTTATCATTAGATTCATTCAGTTTACCTGGTGAAGTTGGATTCCCAATGAACTCCTTATACCAAGCACCATCCACCAAGAACGACGCTGACTTGTTGAGATCGTACTTACAACAGTTTAGACAAGAATTGGCTGATAGATTGTTGAAGAAGCTTTACGAGCACGACCAAAATAGTCCAAGTAAGTTCTGGTTGGCATTTACCAAGAGAAGATTCATGAACATGAGTCTTTGAGCAACTTAGAACAAAAACAAAAAAGGGCCACACCATGGCCAGCCAATTACTTTCCGTTTTATTTGACAACATCCCTGGTCGAACCAACTGGCACGGTATAGCTGGAGATGTCCGTGTCATCGAGCTAGCAACGTGACATTATCAATACAGTCAATTGCAATTGTCAAATCAAATCCACGTTTCCACCATACTTTGGGGCCAAACTCCCACGAAGTATCTACGAGTATACTACGATTCTCAATAAAAGACCATATAAGAACATTTGGCGTAATAGCGGATTTAGTTATTATTATTAATGTCTGATACACTAGATCTATGTAGATAAATAGGACGAGAGAGAGAGAGAGAGAGAGAGTGTGTGTGTGTAATTGAACCTGGTAACGGGCTATTGGCTATTCGGAGCTATCCAGAAACCAAAAACCTCAAGCTTTTATATCTGAATGTGTGGTAGCAGCACAATTGACACACGATATTGGGCCATCACCACTTTTATGGTGGTAATTGACCACCTGGAGCGGGCTAAGACGAGAATTATACCAGGGAAACAGATCAGGTCTCTACTCTTCTAGTAACCCCATCTAGGGATCCACACACCCACCTGCTGGGCGTACTTCTCGTACTCCACCCCGTACATTTTAACGAGGTACCACTCCTCCACTCTGATCCTCACCCCGAAGAATTTACCCAATACCACCATGCTTCCCACCAAGCTGACCCAGTTTCTTAAGTAGACCTGGAGTCCAATTCCAAACAACCAAAACCCAGTGTAACTGGGGTGTCTCATCAACGAATAAATCCCATTCACCACCAAACCTCGTCCCTTACCGGTCTCTATGATATGGGAAAACGACTCACCACACGTCTTCATGGCCACTGCCCGGATTCCGAGCCCGCTGGAAACCATCAAAAGCCCTACCGTTGTAGTAAGCGCCGTGTAGCCTAACGTTGGTACCAGCTTCATCCATGTACTGTGGCGGATCAAGTATTCCCACACAGTAAACGATTGGACCAGCCAGAACTCAAAATTGCCCTTATTTCCGTATATCAAAAACGACCGCGAATTGACTTTCGATGGCTGGTACAAGTATGACATCATGAACTCACAAGTGAAGTAGCATGGCATAATCAACCCGTAGACTGCCACCAATGGGGAGTAGATGGAAGGAGCAAGTGCTAGAACGCACGAGGAAAACCCCACCGCGGCACCAAGGCCGAGTGAGACGAGCACTATCTCGTGTAGGGGGTTATTCTGGGGATTGTACATTGGATAGGGTCCATTATGGGTCTATACTTGGTCCTTATAAATGATAGTGCCACGAAGAAGTGGTGATGCGCGGTGGGGGCACGACGTTGCAGCCATTACTGGAATTGGACATGACAATAAGAGATGTGGGGTGGGGACAGCACACTGCCGGGAAAAAGGGGACGAGGAAGGTAAAATGAGCCTGCTTTGTGTTTCAAGATGAAGCATGTTTCACAGAGCCCAGCTGCTCCACAATAAGTGTGTGGTGGCTGGTACGTTTTACACTTGCAAAATATCAGCCAAGCAACAAGCGAAAACGAGCCAATTCGATCTAGTAAATAATGGAGAAATTATGAAATACCGATGATTTGCTAATTATTCAAGTAGCCACACGTTCCAGCCACTCAAAGTGCAATCTAAGCTATCTAGAGAAGCTGAAGTTAGTGCTGGTTTACTTTGAGCTAATGGTAGCAGAAACAGGAACAGATGCTGAAATTCTGCTAGAATTCTGTTCTTGATGATATGGTACGACCTTATGATACCTATGGAATGTAAAATCGTTTCCAGCAACAAGTTAACTCCGCGTAACCTGCCAGTTACCTTTGTAATCCCCGGTTGCTCATGAGAACCAAAGCGGGTTACAGGGCTTGATTATGTATCAGATTCCAACAAAAACCACCATAGCCAATCCTCCAGCAAACCCGATGGTTCTGATACCAAGAAACCCGATCAATTCACCCCTGATCACAGGCATTCGCTATATTGGTTGCAAAATGCTGGATCCAGTAGCTTTTGATGATTTTCACGTGACCTATACCATCGCGTACGAAATATACTCAGCTCTGGGTAACCTTTGGTTACAGTACATTTCCACGTCTATCCCATGAGTTATGCACGCTACAACCCCATCGAGGTCGACCTCTCGGTGGTAGTGGTCAAATCACTTGTACTTGGAGCCGTCTTCTCGGCTAATTTGACCCTCATCATCTTCAACTATTTCCAGATCATCGATACCCCATTACAACTCCATTACTACTTAATCTTCTGGTGTGTATTCCATACCCTTGAGTTCCTCACTACTGCACTTTTCAACAACTCCCAGGTTGAAGATGACTCGTTCATATTGGAAGACTGGGATATTCATGCCATGAATGTACTCTGTCTTTTAGAGTTCCTGGTCAGATTATACTTCTGGGGAGATCACCAATGGTCTTTAACCTGGTACGCATTGATAATGGTGACAATAGGCCAAATTTCACGTACTTTGGCCATGTACACTGCTAGCGAGTCATTTAACCATTATATACAGAGAGAACACAACCAAAAGACTCACCAATTGGTCACTAATGGAATCTATGCCATTTTAAGACACCCTAGTTATTTTGGATTTTGGTGGTGGTTTATAGGACTTCAATTGTTCATGAACAATGTGGTTACTTTAGCCGTGGGGGGATACGTCTTATGGAATTTCTTCAACAAGAGAATAAAGTTTGAAGAAGAGTTCTTGGTCAAGTTCTTTGGTGAAAAATATGTCGAGTATAGAAAGAGAGTATGGACTGGAATTCCTTTTATAAGATAATTAAATATAAACTCAGGTAACCCTTTTTGAGGCTTTTCGTTTGTACTAATAACGTGTACAAGGGATGTGATACATTAATACAACCAGAACTGGTGACTTCTACACATTCATATGCTCTATTTTGTTTGCGTTTCAATCTTAATAGAGCCCTAGTTATTTGCATTTAATGATATAAATATTCCACTGTTCTAGTCAAGGCCAATTGTGCTTTTAACGTTCGTATTCTGTCACTAGGCTTAGTTCTTTCTATATTTGTTTCTATATTTTTACCCTGAATGCCATAATCATCTCGCTTACTGGATGAAGACTGGTTAATGCTTTGGTCGATTACGACCTCCTCCTTGCTATCACTGATTGAATTGTTCCAGTATTGTTTAAGAAAGCCTTCAAACATCTTATCTTTTGAGAGCTTTTGAGCTCATTTGGTTCTTGACATTCGTAACGTTTCGTCTTATCACCTGTAGAGTGGAGAACCAGTCATTACTCCATAAAGACACAATGTCTTTGTTATTGGGAAAACGTAACAATCTTCCATCCCGGACATTTCAGGAAGTATCTTTGTCATATGTGGGGTAATCTGCTCTTATTCCAGTTTCACCAACGGTTTCACCAGTGGGACCACATAGAACCCAAGAATGCCCAATTCTTTGCGCTTTAATAAACCATCTAGTGGGCTCCGTAAAGCACATCTTCCTCTCCTGTCAACGCCTCTTTCTTGATACCAACTATAACTATAGATCGACCCAATTAGTCTCTTCCTTTGGTTATCCAGAAATATCCCCGCTCCGTTTCTTTTAACTTCTTATCTATTCAATCATCGTTTCTTCTCTGCTCGCCAAGTTGCCGACACCGTTATCTTATTTAGGAAAGATATAATCTTGAAACCCGTTTGGTTCCCCCTTTTTCCGCCTTCTTGAATATACCCGTATTGGCTACTAGTTCAAACCCCGTTTTGCCAACCCCCCCTCAGCCCCCTAAGTTGAATATAACTGCGATACTGTCCTCCACCACTACCACCACAGCCACATCCGAAATGGTACCCAAATGGTACCCAGTTGTAGCTCGTAAAAACTGTAAATCACGTCAAAGGAACATGGTGCCATCCAATCAAAAACCACCAGATTTCCACCCAAGGATTGACTGTTCCCATACACCGTCCATCAGTACTTGTTGGGTGATTATCGCTACGCTTGTTGCCTCGGTGGAATAGTGCAAATCGTTGTACCAGTTTGGGAGCTAATGGACTTGGCTAAAATTAGGCCGCATTAACACACGTTCTACATTGGTCCCCAATCTGAAAATTTGAAGGGTCAAGGGTCAAGGGTCAAGGGTGTTATCGCCGTTAAAGACGACTCCTCACACCACCACCCATCATATTCCACATTCCACATTCCACAGTTCACTTGGTATAATTATAGACTCATAGGCCAGTCCCTTTTCAGAGAGCACCAGCTACATCCACCAGTCAAAGTGTCTGGTTCCTACAACTATAAATATACATGTGTTTCCAATAGTTTGTGGTTCGTTTATTCTATTCGTATTGTATCATTTCTAGACCAATTTCTTGGTTCTAATAATTGAAAAAAGCAAACTAAGTTTTTTTTTTTTTCTTTTTTATCCATTGATCTAAGCTTGGATTCTATAATTGAATACCACTGAACATTATTAAATTTGTAATTATTGTGGTTGTTTATTTCTTTCTTGGATCCACACCGTTACCGTTAAGATTTCTGTACATCATAACCCCATTATCACCGTCAACGAATTGACACCATCTACCAGTCTTCCATAAGGAAACCCACATGTTTTCGTCAGTATGCATATAGTGGTCACCCATGACCTTCTTGATGGCTTCACTAGCTTCTCTAGCATTGTAGAAAGGAATTCTAGAAACGTAATGGTGTAAAACGTGGGTCTCAATAATATCGTGGAAAATGTGTTTACCAACGAAACCAAATTCACGATCAATAGTACAAGCAGAGCCTCTAGCAAAGTTCCATTCTTGTGGTTCGTAGTGAGCAAGCTTTGGATCAGAATGTTGTAAAAAGGTGATGAAAACTAACCAGTGGTTAACGAGCACGTAAGGTAAGAACCAGTTAACCAAAACGTTGAAACCACCAAAGTTCTTGTACCAGGTGTATAAAAGTGCAAATTGAGAAATAATACCAATATCAGAAATGATAACGTACCAGTAATCTCTCTTGTCGAAAATTAAAGAAGATGGGTTGAAGTGGTTAGTCTTGAGGAATGAAGCACCTGGGAAATCTTGACCAGAAGACACGTTGGTAATTAAATAAGCAATCCAACCCATGGTTTGTTGGAAAATCAAAGAAAGTAAAGTAAAGAGTGGAGCATCACCAACCAATTCTTCCAAATCTTCAACGCCTTTCTTCTTCAAGAACTTTTCCTTGGTCTTTGGAACGAAAACCATATCTCTAGTAAGATGACCAGTAGCCTTGTGATGTTTGGAGTGAGAAAATTTCCAGGAGAAGTAAGGAACCAACCAGTACGAGTGTAAGACCCAGCCAACGGTGTCATTGACCCATTTGTAGTCAGAGAATGCACCATGACCACATTCGTGAGCCAAAACCCAAAGACCAGTACCAAAAAGACCTTGTAAGTAGACATAACCAGACCAAGCTGCGAATCTAAGGTATTGATTTGGTAAAAGATGGATATAGTTGTTGGCAACATAAGCAAACACCAACATCCAGAAGATGTCACGCGCCACGTAGTAGAGCGATTCAAACACTCTACGTTCGTAACAATGAGATGGAATAGCACTCAAGATATCCTTGATGGTATAATCAGGGACTTTGAAGGTATTACCATAAGTATCAACCGCAGTTAAGCCCGGGGTCAAGGTGGACTGTTTCAAGGTAGCAACGTTACCCTTTTTTTCGATTTGGGAGCTGGAACCAGCACCAGATCCGGACTGGTATCCACTAGCAGTGACTTGGGACATGATTTTAGGGGTGGTATGGTTTCTTGTAGACCCAACGGAATTGGCCCTGGGTTATATAGGTTGAAAAATAGGGTGCCAGGTGAGGAAAAAAAATAAAAAAAAAAAGAAATCAGTGTGCAGGCGGGAGATTTCGAACCACCAAAAGAAACATGAAAAGAAACACTAAACGAGGGAGGTAGAATAATATCTGGACTAAACGTTTGTGGGCGAACGAAAGATGTAGAGGAAAGTTACCAGCTTAGTAGCGGTGTGGGGCAAGCAAGAAAAAAAAAAAAAAAAACAAAACTGAGTTGAAAACAGACCATTTTTCACTGGTCCTTCACTGTGCTTATTTTCAGTTCTAATTTCGGGTTCAATTCCCTTAATTCTCAACGAATTTAACCGAATGCTACTGATCTGGCTTTATCGTCTGTTGCAATAGGCAGATCATCGCGGCAGGAAGCCCAAAAAAAAAAAATTCGAGTCCCAACGGGTTTTGGTCTTGTACAATGTTGAGGCATCGCCCTATGGATCTCACGTGCGTCTATTGTGTCCACCATAAAATCTCACCTGACTATACCCCTGTCGCCATTGGACCGAGAAAAAGCCACTATTCTCCTTATCAGGAAATGGCTATTGTAGAAAGGGGCGCCAAGACAAGTTTTCATTTTTTTTTTTAGGTTTTTTTATTGGACAGGAAAGTTTTTCATTTGCTTGTGTCAACAGCTTGGAAGAGGAACTGGAACTGGAACTGGAACTGCCAAAAGAAAATAGCGAAAGGCTCTCTGAAATCCAGGGTTGTCACCCGAGCACTGTTTGTAGTCGTTTGTGAGTTTTTCCCTGGGTTCTGTACAGCCTGTTCGGCTTGGTACAAGGGCTTCTGACTGAGACAGATAAGGTCAGGTGACGCAGGTGGTGGAGGGACAATTATGGAATGGAACACTGAACCCCTGGTACTGCAGAATGAAGTTGTACCCAATTAACGGACCGACACAGCAGCAAGTCAAGGCTGAACCAGAATAGGAGACGTGCCTAAGAATCTCAACCAACTGAACGAATGCATTCGAACCCCAAAGAACCCCATACTTCGCATTGTTCACTATACTTAATATGTACTGTAACTGCAAGTAGAGATCTAATTGGATATTAAAGCCGGAGGCAATGTGTCAGTGGTACATTAGCTTCAAATATACGGAAAGGTGGCTTTGCTGGGCAATAACACGCAAACTTGAGACGTACTATGTACTACTTCTTTTAGTGCCGTATTAGTTAGTCCAAGCATCAGGTTATCCCTGGATTCCTGATTGCATATGTTTATATCAAAGTGTAGTTAAGATTTTCAAGATGCACCATAACATAGAGACATAGTAATGGACAGTGATTCTGATGGTGAGTGGAGTTGATACAAAGCCCAGTATTCTACACTGAAAGTTGATAAGTCAGAGACATTCTCTTTGTAACCTTTCAACCCATGCTAAAAAATATTTGCACCCAAAGTTGCAGTCAGTATAATAACTTTGTTTTTTGGTAATTACCTTTCCTTTGTATCCTTGTCAATACTACCTTCATTTGGTAACTTACAAAAGTTTCTAACTGAGCATTAAATGCCGATCTTCACTATGTCTATTTTAATTATGTATTACCCTGTTAATAAGATTTGAGAAGCTATAACTTCAACTAGAATTTAAGCACGATCCCATATAGCCCTAGTGAAAGGCATTCAGCAAAAGATTAGTTCAAAAGAATATGTGACCAAAAAAACAATCTCCCACTCTTTTGAAACAACGGACTTTTAGTTTCGTTTTGATAAATGCAATCCAACCTGTTTAATTGATTATTTTAGTGAAGATTAACGGATGTTGGCTAATCTTGTATTATTCATATGCACATTAATATCCAATCTATCAGCATCCTCTTCAATCTTCTTTAATCTTGCATTTTGACTGTCCACTTCAGTACCCATGGTTGCTGCAGATCCCTTCAACTTCTTAGCATAAAGGGAAATTTGATCCAAGTTACTGGCCAATTCCTTTTCCATTTCATCATCTTCGGAATCATTTTCAAATTGATACCTCTTTGCTGCTGCCAAGTCACGTTCACCTTGATATTTATGATGAGTCTCATTGTTGGTAGCATTGCTGGTGATACCTTGTTTGATTCTTTGTTCACTGGCATACATTTCTTTTCTATTAGTGTCTCTCATGTATTTCTCTTGTGCCTTTGAAGTCTTAAGATGTTCTTCTTGTTGACGTAAACGAGATTTTTTGTTGAATGGATTACCATATGCTGGGATGAAAATAGATCTATTCAATCTGTTTAATTCTTTGACCTTTTCATCAGCAATCTGTGTTTGCGTATCTGCTAAAAGCAAGTTCTGTTCTGCATTGTACAATCTTTCAGATTGTGATCCCAACATACCCAAAGTGTTTGTACCAGAAGCATCAGCTTCTTGGGCCATCCTCAAAGTATTTCTTGTCAGGGCCAAAGATTCTTGTTTGACGAAACGAATATCTTGTTTAATTGCTTCAACTTCCTCATCTTCTGAATTAATTTGTTCTTGTTCAGGTAAATCTTCATCAATATTCAAATTCAAATCGTCTTCAGGATAATCATTAAGATCAAGGGTAGATTCATCATCATATTTCGGTCTACGTGCAGCTTTAGTCAGAGTAAAGTCAGTGTTGGTAGGCATTCTGTTTAAATCAAGTGATTCTTCATCACCCATTACTGATCTAGCAGTGTTACGGGCATATGGATTTGATGAGGTATTAACACTTGTGGCAGATGATCTTGTGGTAGCTCCTGGTCTAGCTCCGGAAGCACTTGAACCACCACCTGGAGCTCTTGCAGAAGCTGCTGAAGAAGGAGTTCCCGAGGTTCTGGCAGTAGCATATGGATTAGAAGAGCCATTAGAACGTCCTGGAGGTCCTTGTTGTAGTTGTTGATTTGATCTATTACTTGGAGTAGCATATGGATTGGATCCATTAGAAACACCACCATAAGGATTCAGGCCGGATCTACCACTATTGTTCACACCATATGGATTTGATCCGTTACCAGCACCATATGGATTGGCACCGACTCCATTACCTCCTTGAGTACCATAAGGATCATTGGTGCCTTGATCTGGAGATTGGGCATATGGATTAGATCCATTAGCTTCAATATTGGCGTTGGCATATGGATTGGTAGGTGCCATTCCTGGAGTTGCACTGTTTCTTTCCTTAGCATATTCTCTGAAAGCACCGAACTTTTCTTGACGAGCGTTAGGACCCTTGGTAGCAATACCGGCATGAGTCAAGTGATCACGAAGTTCCTGCTCAGTTGGTTCCTTTCTCAGGAACATCTTTTTGATACCCATGGTTGTAGTTAGTATTGAGAAGTAAGTACTTGTAAAGTTTGATGTGGAGTTTAAACGATAGACCGATAGTCACCGGCTGTGTGCAGGACGAGACAGTACACGAATGACTATTTTTGGACTGTTGTTTAGGTGGTGAAACAAGGTCAAACACCAATAAGGATAAGGACGAGACGAAGCCTGTGTTGGGGGTAAGCGAAACAGCAGATATTTTAAATCAGCTAAAATCAACGAAGGGTACGTTTTTTTTTTTTTTTGCTTGTTGGCACCCCCTAGTGAGACTGTAACTAGAAGTTGAAACAAACGTAGTAAATATGAAACAACAACTGCGACACCGACACTGAGTTGGATATACCAAAATCGAGCCTCCACCAGAGTGATTTTAAGCGAATGAGGTATCAGATTCAACAGCAACAGCAGCAACAATCGAGCAGGCGAATATTGAAATTTGGAGCGGGTTCAGTGGCCACACTCGCTTGGTGACCCAAGTATTTATTGTGAGAAGAGTGTGATTTGCAACCAATGCGAGCATGGAGGAAAGTTCCCCTTAAATAGACGAAAAAGCCAACGCCATAGATTTGCAGCATTGAAGATGACAAGCCACTACAAGTTTAGCCGCTGAAGGCCATCACCAAGAACGAGGGTTATACAAGAGGAACGAAAGGTGGTGATACAGCCACTTCATTGACTAATTACAGTGTGACACTGATCTGATAGACCAGACTCTTATCAAGACTACCAATACCAGAACCATTCACCAAGCTTATATCTCAAGTGCTGATTTGGAAAATCCATCGATTACAAGGTCTGGCGATGGCTGGGGCACCAAGCTCTCGGTAATACCCCTTAATAATCACCAATGGAGCTCCTTCCTTATCACCAAGAGGTAGGAATAACATAATGTCTAGTGTCACAACTACCATTGGACATAACTTACTTACCAGGCTGGTCAGTGCCATAGATACTTGAGCTTGACAGTTAACATTCTGGGGTTAGCGATTGCCACCCACGTCGTTACTGGAATCATTCGTCCTAATCAAGTGGATTACTGGTACCACAGATCAGAGATCAGAGACCACCTGTGGATCTGGTTCCTCCCAACTGACTACCCCTTGCAATCATTCGTGAAACACTATATCACAATACTTCGTTTGTCTACAATAGAAAAGGCGGGCCTAGTGTAGGGATGAGTGACACTTTTGGCGATGAGCACCGAAATAAGACGTAAGACGTGACATTTTATGATGGTGATGATCAAAAGAAGAAAAGCTTAGTTGATGTAATCTTTTGATAAAATTTGTCATCTTTCACCCCAGGTTTCGGGACCGGCGCCGGCTTGAATAGCTGCCAGATCAACCAATCAATGTGCAGCATTTGGACTTCAAAACGCTCGCGGCTGAAGTATGCCCCGCATCATGCGGAAATTTCCGGTGATCCTAAGGATTTTTGTATGTAAAATCGACAGAAATTACTGGGACACCTCACTTTACTGTTCCGCTCCTGCAGACACGCGCAACCTTCTGGGAGTTTCCAGTGCAATCTACCCCTCCGATACGACAAAACGACATCACGACATCACCACCGGCTTTAGTTTATAATCAATTCATTTTCACTTGATTTTTCAATACTGATTTTTTCAATAATAATCAATATATTCATAAATAAAAAATAAAAAAACGAAAATGCCTGAAATAGAGAAAAAACCAATCAACTTCTCCAACATCCTTTTAGGTGCTGGTCTTAACATGGCCGAAGTAACTACTTTAGGTCAACCATTGGAAGTGGTTAAGACTACCATGGCCGCTAATCGTTCCCTTTCAATTCTTGAAGCAACCAAGTTAGTTTACTCTAGAGGTGGATTATATGGTTTCTACCAAGGGTTGATACCATGGGCCTGGATTGAAGCTTCCACCAAGGGTGCTGTTTTACTTTTCGTATCTGCTGAAGCTGAATATCAATTCCGTAGACTTGGAGCTTCTAACTTCTTAGCCGGTATGGGAGGTGGTGTCAGTGGTGGTGTCGCCCAAGCATATTTGACTATGGGTTTCTGTACTTGTATGAAGACAGTTGAAATCACTCGTCAGAAGCAGGCTGCTGTCGCTGGTGCTCCACAACAATCTTCATTCCAAGTTTTCAAGGAAATTTATGCTAAAGAAGGTATTAGAGGTATTAACAAGGGTGTTAATGCTGTTGCCATTAGACAAATGACTAACTGGGGTTCCAGGTTCGGTTTCTCCAGATTAGCTGAAGAAGGTATTAGAAAATTAACTGGTAAAGGTGAAGAACAAAAATTAAGTGCCGTTGAAAAGATTGCATCTTCTGTTGTTGGTGGTGGTCTTTCTGCTTGGAATCAACCAATTGAAGTTATTAGAGTCGAAATGCAATCTAAGACTGCCGATCCAAACAGACCAAAGAACTTGAATGTTTTGTCTGCATTTAATTACATTTACAAGAATAATGGTATTAAGGGTTTATACAGAGGGGTTACTCCAAGAATCGGTTTAGGTGTCTGGCAAACTGTTTTCATGGTCGCCTTTGGTGATATCTTCAAGAGAATGTTGAATGCTGATGGAGCTGGTCATTAAACAGCCAGCATAAAGAAGCAATAGAATTTAGCCAAATAAAAAACCAGCAAACGAGTTATCATAATAACAATAATAAAAAACCAATTTAAAAAGCATTGGAACCTATTAAGATATTAATGGCGTTTCCGTTTCAATAAGGTGCTCTGCAGCATCGTGATAGACATATATTCAATCAATACCACCACAGTGTGATAATTATTTAAATGGACTAACTGTAGAATGCGTAGAAAAGTGAAAGCAAAAAAAAAAATAGAATCTGATAAGCAAACAGACATCTTATAACAGTTCTAGTTGCAACAATTGGTATTCTGACTATGAGATTACCAATGTCAAACGAGATGGTAAAAGGGCACATACTAAAGCTATTGGAAATTGGAAATTCACAATGAGCTGTAATCTTCCCCTTCATGGCCAATACTCCTACTGGCAAGTGTCTAACTGGTTATAGTCTTGTAATTGTTGGACATGTTCTGTTGCTTATCTCGTTATCTGCGACACGAATTGCTGCGAAATTGCAAAAAATAATGTTGCGATTAAAGATAGAGACTAAGAGAGCAAGAGACCAGAGCGAGCTATTCCTGGATCCAAGGATCTATGGATGTATAGGTGTTCTGAATAGAAACTTATTGCTACAAACATTACGTTCCTGAGAAGCTATTATCTTAGATATTTAAGCTTCTCTGGGTCTTAATTCGATGGATTGTAAGACTTGAAAATGTGCTAATTGATAAGAAAGTAACGTAGTTTGGTTGAGAGTAACTCCATCAACCGAGTTTATTGGACGGACCATTAGTATAGTATAATATAGTCATGTATATCTTTACCTGAATTAGTGTACGATATTGTTTTCTGCTTCTCGGTTTGACTGTATTTCCTCTTCTTCACTTATTGCATTATTGCAATTAACAAATGTACAGTAGCTACTTTGCAAGTACATATGTCACTTCATAATTAATATCACCAGTATTATTATCTACACTAAAAGTTAAATGAAACCAACGAATTATTATATTATTATATTATTATATTATGTAAAGTGCTGAGGGTATAATATTCAATTCATGACCGATCAAGGATTAGTATTTAAATCTTGATATTTTTTGAATTCAATTTTAGTACAGCTCGCTGTGTTCTTGATTAGTATCAGCACCCTAGTGAATTATTATTATTGTTGTCAATATTTTGTAAATGCATATGTAGATGTTTAGACAATGCTCTTTATTTCTTATGAGTAGTACCCCATCTATCATAACAATATAATCCCATTATAGTTAAGCCTAAACCTGCAGCTTGTACGTTGGTGAAGTTTTTATTTTCCCAAAGGAATGCAATGATGATAATAATAATTCTCTTTAAAATGTTGGCAATGGAATAATTAATTGGAGACATGGAACCTAATAATTGGAAAGCCAATAATGATTGTAAGAAATGGGACATTCCATTAAGAATGATAAGGAAGGTGGTGGATGCAGTTAATTGAAATAAAGAAATTCTTGGAGAAGTAAATTCAGAAATGAGATAAACTGGTAAAGTAAAGATGAATCCAAGGATAGAGCAGTAAAACAAAATAGTTAATTTATCAACTTTTTTATCAGAATTATCAGTTTTACCTGCAACTGGTAAAACTTGAACATTATCTTCTTTTTCAATAGTTAATCTCTTTTTTGCAAAGATATTTTGAGATACAAAAATCAACATTGAAATAAAAGCATAGACAAGTCCAGTAATATAACATGAAGCACCAGCTGCAGAAGAAGCAGAAGAAGCAGAAGAAGCAGAAGACTTTTTAGGTTTATAACAAGTCAACATGATACCAGCAACCAACGGTATAAGAGTCACATAAGTAATGGTCTTATACTTAATTTGGAAGAGAGAACGGTAAATAAGCACAGTGGTCAAAGGAGACAAGGCTTTAATGGTATGGACTACCGACACTGGAATAAGAGAAGTAGCTTTATGAGAAGTTAAATGACCCACAAATTGGAAACATCCCATTGGGAGAGTAGTTGCAATGATCAAGTTGGTAGGTGTTAAAAATGAAGTGATGGTAGCACTGGCAGAAGTTGAATAAGGAGTTTGTGGAAGAACACCTTTTGGGAAAAGGTTTCTGGTGGTTGGTTTTAAGGCAACCACCGATAATAATAATACAGAAAGACCCGAGTTGATCAAAAACTGGAATTGGGTCAAAGTGATCGGATGCTTAAAGTCCGACAAAATCATTTTGGTGGAATTATTGGATACAATTGATACCAAGTACCATGAGATGCAAAGAACGGAAATTCTCACATCGATGGGAGGAAGATATTTCAACAAGAAATGATTGCTGGTCCAAGCAGTAGCAGTATCATTATTAGAGTCACTGCCATAAGAACCATTAACTTCAAATCGACTATACTGTTCCTTTATAGGAGTAGATGCATTGGAAACAGGAGGAGTTGGAAGTTGAAATGACAGGAAGTGATTATTGTTAGACAAGCTGATGTGCTTACTGGGCCTTGGGGCATGCATGGTAGGCCGTTGGCCTCCTAATTTAGACAAGTTTGTTGATGAGCTATTGGGGTTGATTTGGGACGAGAAGATTCCATGAGCCACGGCCTTCTTAGAGTGAATGGCAAAGGGTATAGGATCATTATGGTTGGTATTGGAGGAATCAAGTATGGACAGAGTCATTTCTTCAAACCAGACAAAGGGGAGAGGGAAGGATAAGGGAGGAAGTCAAATAGGATGGAAACAGGGGGTGGGAATAAAGCGAATGTGGTCTGGTAGCTGAAGGAAGGCTAAAAAGTGAAGTGTTTTGAACTCCGAAAGAGTATGAGTAGCGACAGGGTTATCAAGCACAGAAGAGCACCATTCACGTGGGTGCCGCTTACGTAAGCGAGAAGAAACAGAGAAACACCAGGAGTGGGCGGAAACAGGCGGGAAAAACGCTGGGAAAGAGAGCGGCGACAGCCTGGGTGTGCTTTAGGGTGCAATGGGTCCATAGGGCAGAGCGCAGTTCTCGTGGCGCCTACTTCACCAGTGTTGATGGGAGATCTATATTTGGCATCGTGGGCAAGACTCACAAAAGTCACGTGAGTGATAAGTTTCTTTTTTGATGAGGATAAGCCCAAGGGACCCAGTTTAGGTAATCTGATCCACAAAGACATAAGGTACCAAGCCAAGAAATGCACCAGCTGTCACAAGCGACCGAGCGACAGAAAGGCGACAGAAAAGCGAGATACCACCAACAGTCAAACTCCAGAAAACGACAAACAAGACAAACAAGACAAACAAGACACGACAAAGAAAGGACAAAGAAACGACAGAACATCCTTACTCCCAACATTCCCCCTGCAAGCCAGTGTGGGAAAGATCCCACCAGCAAATGTGGTTGGTGGCTTGGGTGGGGCGTGTTCAGCCCTGTGTTGCAACATGGTGCGAATGTTCGAATAAGGGGCTTTTCTGGCCCTGTTGGGCTGATAATAATGGAATTTTCCAGTTCGCTTAAAACGCGTAGACTGGTGTGTTGTTGTGATGATAAGCGATCACGTGGAAGAGGGCAAGGAAGACAAGAAGACAAGGAAGAAGGAGAAGACAGAGACAGAGACCGGAGGCAACTGGCAGGATGGTGCTTCTGGGGTGTCCGGGGCCACTTGTTTTTTTTTGGGGAGGTACTGGCGAAATGGTACGAGTTGGTTGGGTATTTTTAGCTGTGTTTCTCTGGCAATTGTGATTGGATCTCGTACCACAATCAAAGACGCCAAAATGGCCTAATAAAAGAGAGCCTAGGAAGGCCAGCGGAACCGGTGGAAAGTGCTGGTGGTTTCGGTTATCCCCTTTGTTTTCCTCGTATCTGCCCTGGTTGTTCTGGTTGTTCTGGTATCTCTGGTTGTCTGGCTGCTCTGGCTGTTAGGAGCCGGCTGTTTCTGATTTCACGGAGGTCCATGGTGGCCCAGGAACCTCTAGGGTTCAGCCGTGTCTCGTATATGGACAGTACTCTCCACGCCATTGGTGCAGTCACGGGCGGTTTGAAGTAGTTCCTGTTGTTACTCATCCCGGACCCTAATTGCAGCCATAACAGGACTCTGGTGTGGTGCCTGGGGAATTTTTCTCGCAGTAGGTCTAGCGAGGGCGGGAGTGAAAAATCACCCTTCAGGGAACAGATCATATCCCAGCACCAAGCCACCAATTGCTCACCAGAGTCTTCTGAAGTCAGCCAATATTGTATTCAACGTGCAACGTGCTTGAAATCGCCGGACCTGTTGTTTCTACTTGTTCTCTGCCGTATGGTCTGGTTAACTAAGCCACACCAACTCTCGCACCACTTCTACAGAAACACTCTTTTCTCACTATTTCCCACTATTCCACACTACCTCTCGCTAGTTCTCGCTAGCTCTCGCTAGCTCTTCCACCATCTGGTCTCGCACGTCGTGGTCTTTATCATATCATACCCGTTAACAGGTTCCTGTAGCTCCAATGACCTCCCTAACCCTATACACCGCAAAGCTACTCATCAAACGTCTCACAGACGACGAGGACGACCCTTACATCACACCCCCCGACGACCAATTGGAGGAACCCAACCCCGTCACCGAAGAAATCTTCTCTTCATGGGCATTGTTTATCCTTCTTTTCCTACTCTGTTCAGCGTTATGGTCCTCTTACTTCCTTCAACAAAGAAGAATTAAAGCCATCCATGAAACCGTGTTGTCCATCTTCTACGGGATGATCGTGGGTCTTATCATCAGAATGAGTCCAGGCCATTACATTCAAGACGCTGTTAAGTTCAATTCCAGTTATTTCTTCAATATCTTGTTACCACCAATTATTCTTAATTCTGGTTACGAATTGCACCAGGGGAACTTCTTTAATAACCTTGGTTCTATCCTTACCTTTGCTATCCCTGGTACGTTTATGTCAGCCTTGGTGTTGGGGATCATTTTGTATATCTGGACTGCTTTAGGTTTGGATGGAATCAACTTGGAATTTGTTGATGCGTTGGCTGTGGGTGCTACTCTTTCAGCCACTGATCCAGTGACTATTTTGTCTATTTTCAATGCCTATAAGGTGGATCCAAAATTGTATACCATTATATTCGGTGAATCATTGTTGAACGATGCTATTTCTATCGTTATGTTTGAAACATGTCAAAAGTTCCATGGCCATCAAGTTGGGTTTTCTTCATTCTTTGAAGGTATTGGTTTGTTTTTAATGTCCTTCACCATTTCCACCATCATTGGTATTTCCGTGGGGATCTTGGTGGCTCTTATCTTGAAACATTCTCATATTAGAAGATACCCTCAAATTGAAACTTGTTTAGTTCTTTTATTCGCCTATGAATCCTACTTCTTTTCCAATGGTGCTCATATGTCAGGTATTGTCTCCTTATTATTCTGTGGTATCACTTTGAAACATTATGCCTTTTATAATATGTCTAGAAGAACCCAAATCGCTACCAAGTATATTTTCCAATTATTGGCTCAATTATCAGAAAATTTCATCTTTATTTATTTGGGATTATCGTTATTCACCGAAGTGGAATTGGTGTTTAAACCTCTCTTGATTATCGTCACTTTTATCTCCATTTGTATTGCCAGATGGTCTGCTGTTTTTCCATTATCTAAATTCCTTAACTTCTTATACCGTGCAAGATTTGAAAAATTCACCAATAGAAACACCATTTCAGGAGGAATCTCCTCTCAGGTTTTGCCCGATGAAATCAGTCATTCTTATCAAATGATGATTTTCTGGGCCGGTCTTAGAGGGGCGGTTGGTGTGGCTTTGGCCATGGGTATTCAAGGTGAAGCTAAATGGACCTTATTGGCTACAGTTTTGGTGGTAGTGGTGCTTACCGTCATCTTATTTGGTGGTACCACTGCTTCTATGTTGGAAATTTTAGGTATCAAAATTGGGGTTATTGATGATTCCAATGATTCTGATGATGATTTCGATATTGAAGCTCCAAGATTACCTTTCACTCAATCTCCTCCTCCTGCTGCTGCTGCTGTTCCTTCAATCATGGGTAATAGAAGATATGCTCCAAATCCAAAAGTATCGACTGGTACTCCTCCTCCATTAAAAGGGTTATATAAGGATGATCCTACCAGATCTAGAAATGAATCTACTTCTAGTCTCGCATCTGGAGTTCCAAGAAGTAGTAGATCTTCTCGTAACTCAAGTACTGATTTGCATGAAGGTCTCAATGACGAAGATGATGATCTTGTCACCAGCGACGTTGATGATCTTTTACCTGGTGTTACTACTCCATCACAACCACAATTTACCAGCAATGTCAACGGGGTCTTGGGTGCATTCTTAAGTGCCGAAGAACATGCCAAATGGTTCACCAAATTCGATGAACAAGTGTTGAAACCTGTGTTGCTTGACACTATACCGACCAAGCGTAGAGAAGACGACCAAGGAGGTTCAAATGAACAAGTATAAATAATAAACCAAAGACAAAAAAAATATATAAAGGTATTTCTAAACATTTAATGGCTATGACATAAGATAAAAGAAAGCTGGTCAATATAAGCCAATAATCAAGCCATTCAGACACCCAATTTAGCCATTTGTTCAACCCATTTATGACTCATATGGTAGTCACAAATCATTACATTAAAGGGACTTGTATGGACAGTATTTTATACAATTATTTTTGGGGGGATGGTTTCTACTCTATTTATTACTATTATGGTGATATTTCATTTAATTATTACAGTGATTATATGGCCAGTGGCTCTTATATAGTCTTTATAGTGACAGACATGGAAAGTGTTCCAGCTCAATTCAGATGATTAATGATAACCGAGCAATCTGGATTCGATAAATAAGTCGGTATTCATTGCTCTTCAGCTTCTTTGTAGTAGCATTCGAATCGGATTCAATTTGATCAATATCGCAGCCTTTTTTTTTTCCATATTTTTCATGACTTTTAGTGGCAATGATTGTTGTGTAATGTCACTCCTTGTAATTTCCTTTGTGATCCCTCTGTTTGCCTATTTGGTCCGTTGGCTGCTTTGTTGTTGTTGAGCAATGGCCACATCAATCACCCATTTGGCCAACTTATAGGTTCTTTGGTTCAACACCATATCGTTCAATTTATAGTTGAACTTCACACACGCCTGGAAGAACTCGTTCATTGCTAAATCATGTAAAACGGCAATCAAGTGCTTGTTCATTACCTTCTTATTACTCTTTTGTAAATCGGTCAAATAGACAGAAGCAGGAATAAAATCGGTGTATTCACCAGTGGCCTTGATTGGCTTTTCCAATAATTCCATTACATCACGAATATGAGTGTTGGTGACAATATTGATCTTATCTTCTTCAATAGAACGAATCAATAAGTTTGAAACGGCAATAATGGCATTCCCAAAGTTCACAGGGTTTCCAATTCTTGATCCGGTATCTCTTCTCAAAGTAGTTCTGAATATAACCCCTAAATTGGTACCTAGAAACATTGTGTGGTACGTGTTGTAGATTTTATTGATGGTTTGATAAGACTTTTGGATCTTGGAAATTAACCCAGTCTTGGTACGTGTACTTGGATCCCAGAAGCTGGTTATGATGGACTTGGCTGGAACTATCACTTGGGTGTTCAAGAAAATGTACCATTGAGATTCTTGGTATGATTTCTTTGGTTGTTGTTGATATTTCTTGATTGTGCTAGACTTTTGAGGGGTGGTTGGAGCTGAAACAAATGAATTACCAAAGATATCACTATCATCTTTAGGATCTTCCTTTGGTAAATCGGTTTTAATGGCTTTGAGATCACTTGGACTTCTGTAACTGACTTTAGAAGTGGTTTCTTTAATGACCAAAGAACATTCTTCAAAAATAGAGTCTAAAATAAATGCCTTCTTGGATCTGGTACTGTAAACTGCAGCTCTTAATTTAAGTGCTTCAGCATCATCACTGGTAGAAAGGTAAGCCAATTCTTGGAAAGCAGTAAGACGACTCAATGGATCATTGACGTTACGTAATCCATTGACCAAAGTGGTCAATGGATCGGCACTATAAGTGCTGATTGGTTTTTTACCATCCAAACATCCAATAGTTGCGTAGATATTATAGCAGTAGTTGACGAGTTCCCAAGCCAAGAAGATTTGGAAAGAAATATAAGTAGTTTTCAAGATCTTAAACACACCAGGACCAAATGGAGGAGTTCTGGTGTCTAAACCAGTGATAAGAAGTACCAAATAGTTACTTCTATAGAATACCGATCTGGACAAGATCCATACCAAAGGAGTCAACAATAAACCGGAAAAAATGGTAAATGTAATTGCAATTCCGTAGGTCCACAACAAGTTATATGAGAACAAACTTTCAGGAGCCAGTCTTTGGGAGCCATATTTGAACACCAATCTGTTTCTTTGGAACACCACCCGGTACGCAGTATAGGAAAGAGAAGTGAATATTGGTACAAATATGAATTCATAGACCCATTCATCATTAACCAAAGGATGTTGTCTATATTCTACCGATTGAAGGTAGTAATCAAGGACATTGTCCAATTGCAAAGCATAGACAGCGTAGACAAACATGGTAGACAACAAGTAGAATGCTGAATATTTCAAGTAATCGGCTGAAAACACGGTGTTGTACGCTTGAGATGCCAACGTCTTGTATGGAGAGATCTCGACAGTGGAGAACCTTACTCTCGACTGTTTGATGAGGTGTAGACCCAAGAATAGCACCGGTGCTCTTACTAAGGTCCACGCGACGTTGCGCCAGAATCCAGATGTGGAACTGGTCAATATGGAGAGCACTAATGCCATAATGATGTTGATGTTGTTGACATACTTTAATCTTTTGGTGAGGACTTTATTGAAGTAGGTGTGGTATGTGGTTGTTGCGGCAATGGTGGTAGCAGCGGTGGTCGCCAAGGTCCTATTGGGGCCTATGGAGGATCTGAACTGTGACATCGCCGAATGGAAAGGGTCAATGAGACGTTGTGTGGTGGAGTAATGGGGTGATGGTTGTGGTTAATGAGATGGTGATGATTTTTCGCACCAACTGTAGCGAGAGTGCACCACCAGCGGAAGGTGGTAAGCTGAGGTGTGGTATGGGGAGCAGGTATGTTTGGGGGCTTGTAAGAGTGCTTTTGGCAGGTAAAGTGGCGGTGGCGGTGTTGGTTCTGCTGCTGTGGTGCAATCGAGTGAGTTTTGGGCGAACTGAATGAGGGCTTGGAAGTACCTCGTCGGCGTAACTGGGTAGATCTAGCGAGAGACTAGTGAGACTCACTTACCAGTACTAGAGAGCACTTCAAGAACCAGCCTTTAAAATTGCTCAATGATTGCTTCATACAAGTCAATTGGTTGGGGTAGAGCTGGCTGGGTATTACGGAGTCTATTGGTATAACCTATAGCCCCAAATCAGTGGGATTCGGTAACGATGTTGTTCAGGTCACTAGTGAGAGGTACAGAGCTAAGATGATTAAAAGAGCCACCACCACTGTGAAAAAAAATCTGACCAATTGGAGTTGTAGTAGTTTAGGATTTGTTGATACCACGGTAGGCCCGGAGGGACTATATATGGAAATAGGCCTCAATTCACTGTAGTTTGTTGTTTGTTGGCTAGTTTTCGCAACTGTTTGGTGTCGCGAATGTTGTCGCATAAGAGACGTCAAGGGTTTGTGACACACCTCATAATACCGACAGTTTCACCACCAAAACTATTAAAAATGAATTTGTGGGCAAGTGATTTTGCAAAAATGCCCATGGTGCCCATGCAATCATGCACGGCCAAGCGATCCACCGAAAGATCCCATTTCTGCAAGATTTTTCACACTTTCAACGCTAAGTAATACTCAAACACTGTATTTAATAAACCATCAATTCACACTACATAAAGCCACACACATCTAGAGACTTCGAAATTGAAGCTTAATTAGCACCAGGCTGAAACATCGAGTGAAACTAATTTATTTGATTCTATTTTTTTTTGTTTTTTGACACACCGGTTCTCCTTAGCCCCAACCATATAGCTCTTTTATGACTACACCAGGATCCAGTAGCAAAATGCACATTGGAACTATCAAGAGATTTGCCTGGATCTTCTCTATACTTCAGTAACAATTTTCATTGTTTAGTACTATAAATGAATAGCTAGCCTTCCGACTAGCTGGTGTTATTTGTTTTTTGCTCAACCACTTTACAAGTAGTTTTGCCCTATATACATCTACTCTTGGTTAACAACAACTTGAGCTTCTCTCTTGACCTTTTCGGCTTCTCCACTTAAGGTGTCCTTGATAACTTCCAAACCTGGTCTTCCACCAATTTCACCCAATACTTCATCAGCAATGATTCTTTCATTGAAATCGATGTTGGCATATCCAGAACCAGAAGAGACCAATCTACTTTCAATGATACTTTGACTACCGTCAAACTTGGAGAAGTTGACTTCGAAAGCTTCAGTAATAGCAGCTTCTAATTCTTCTTCAGTGGTTATGAAGTTAGAAGCAGCATGGTACAAATCAAGTAAATCATTAGCTTTTTCTTCGGCGATTTCTAATTCAAGTGCCTTACGGTTTAAAGTTCTTTGTTCTTCAACAAGTAACTTTTCTTCTTCTGTTCTTTGTCTCATAATAGGACCTTTAAGGTAACTATCAATGGTTGGAAGGGTTAATTTGGAGGCTCTGGTTTCTTCATAAACGTGAGAATCGGCAAAAGCTTGCTCTCTTTCGGCTTTTTTGGCCTTGTATTCATCAAGTTTCTTTAAACGTTCAACTTCAGTCAAATATGCTTGTTTCAAGTAATCTCTTCTGATTTCATCTCTCTTTAACTGCCACAATTCATCTTTAGATAAGGTGGTTTCGTCAACGTTGGTGGGACGTCTGTCTTCGATATTACGTTTGATTCTTTCTTCAACTGTTACTACTTTTTTCTCCACTGGTTCTCTTTGGAAAGTGAATCCTTTCTTCACTGGTAATGGTACATCTTGAGAGTAACCTTGGGCAACCTTCGATTCTTTGGCGATTTGATCCGGGGTTTTTGGTACTATAGGGTATCTTTTGAACACAGGACGGACCTTGGGAAGTATACCGGACTTTCCACCGTACTTAAGGACTCCTTTACCCATATTTGTTGGTGATGCTGATTAGTGGATGGTGAAAATTGAAAATCTATGGTACGAAAAATGGTTTTTGGACTTCGGACACGACCCGCGCACCTTAGTACTTTTCATGATTTCCACCAATTTGTGAAGTCTTGCGAGTCGATTCTGTCAAACACAAATTGCTGCTGAAGTCACGAAGCGTCACCAAGCGAGTTTGCCAATAAGAGGGCCAAAGCGGTTGCTGGTGTGATCACGTGATATGGCACGGTGGAGCATTCTGTGTAAAATATTCTGGTCGCTTGTTCCGTTTTCGCAACTCTTGTACTGTAGATTCTAGTTGCAAAATGTTTAGAAGAGAGTTGATACAACTCAGCTGAAAAGTTACCAGTGCCTAAGCTGATTGGCTGTTTCCTACTATTGGATATTTTCAAGTCTGCTGCAATTTGTATATGAAGCTTTGGGGGTTGGGCAAATGATCAAGACATCTTCTTGATGATTAAAAGATACTTATTAATGGGATACTTATTAATGGGAACAATTTACTAGCTAGCCTTGAAAAAGAATGCTTCAATGACGTTCTACCTGGTTTCTTTGGTTGAACTTCTTCTAAATAATTATACTAGCACAAACGTCAGATAAAATACAAGAAACTCCGGCTGGGTATTTGCTTTATACTCCACCAGACTTGCTCTTTTCTTCTTCCTTTGCACCCGTAGATATCACTCACAGGATCTTTATAGTAAAATACATAGTGCTAGCTTGTATGCTCTATTCTTTAAGTGGCCCTTGTGATGAAAATCGTTGTGATGCTGGTTGTATGAATGAACAATATGTACAATTTATGAATTGTTGGGATCGTTCCCTGTGGGCTTTTGAAGTTTAGTAAGGCGAAACTTTGGTCATCGAATGGTGCAACTGTCAGTATATCAATCGAACCTTATCTGGTTACAGAAATGTGCTTTTAGACGGCCCAGTTAGCAACTTCGAATATCTTGGGTTCACTATCGATACTCCAAGAGCTGAAACAAAGGACAATTGGACCAATTACTACAATTTTGACCTTTTGCAAAAATTTTAAAAAAAGTGATTAAGTTATCCCAATTGGCTGGACTGAAGTCACGATAAAGTTACCCAAGCCCAAGAAAACAAAAAGAACAAAGATATTGCCCTTAGTATAAACAATCCAGGCCAAATACGCAGACATTCGGTTTCCCATGAATAATTTGCATGGTTGACCAGTTCATAAGTGCTAAAAAAGTAGAGATTATGATGATTAAAACACAGTCTTGGGAGTGGAGAAAATATAATTATAGATAACTCGAATCGGAAATTATTTATTAATGGTCCATCTATTATAATGATATACATATTATAATGATATTCACATATAGCATTCCCGACCAGATCAAAAAGATAAATTGATGTTCTTGATAATGCAATGTCAGTTACAAGTAACATACAATACTCTCTGTGAAACCGCAAACTGATAGGACTTAAATTTCAGACACTTTAATTAGTTTGGGCTGTAACCCACAAATAGTAAAACAGAGTAGAACAAGAACCAAAAGATACTTTCGTTCTTTGCCCTGCTCCGGTGCTGGAGATATAATCATCTCCCAGCTTTGCTGCTTCAGCTAACCGCAACCCTAGATATCACTGATAGTGTAGTTGCCCACCTCTGTAAAATACGAAGTACTAGCAGCACAAGCATATGTCTGGTGGAATGATACGGTTCCTGTGTTGAATATTGTTCTGACATTTTAGAAGAATCAATGATTTGCATACTTTAGTGACATGTATAATTAAATACTATGTATAAAATTTAGGATATATGTTCACTCCTCAACTTTTGGAATCAATGATTATATTGGCCAATTAAACCTTATTTGGTGTGGGTTACGGAATTGTGGGGCCACTTATCCAACTTTTGGGTATGAATCCACTGATATATACAAAAATTAATTTAGACCACATTTTTAGTCATATCTAGGAAAGTTAGTATATAACAAGAAATACGATTCCATATTCAGTTCCAGAATTTGGGCACCAAATCTGCATAGAAAATTGTCTTTTACCTCACAATCCAACACTGCTAAACTTTAATTATAATTTGTGATCTAGATCATTTTCTTTGAATGAAACTACCGAAGCACTAGAATATTTCGATGAAGGTCCCGAATGCTTTATAACTGGTCGGTGTACTTCGTTTCGTACTTCAATAACAAATACACGTCTTCGATGAAAACGATGAGTTTCTATTTGCTGAACGTTTGATGCAGAATTCCGGCATTATATTGGGGAAATTATCTTTTCATCTTAAAAAGCTTTATGGCGTATTGTTTAGACGTTTTCTTGGCACCTTAGAAGTGAATGTTTGAGATAATGATGGATTCAATTTTCACAGATGCCTCCCAATGGTATGAATGCAAAAAAAGAACAGAATAGTCTCACATTTCGCTTAGATACACCACCCGAAGGGCTTTTGTATAATAAGGCAAATATATGAAAAATATATAAACCATTTTCTAGTTCCTTGTAAGCCAGACCTTTGTATTACACATTGGTTCCATAGATTTCTCGCCATTTGAATCAAGTATGAAAGAAATCCAAATCCAAACTGATACCCTGATGAAAAAAGGCAATAAAATATACAGCCCGAGCACAATTGAAAGCTGCAACCAAAGTTAGCAATGCAAAATATATATTCAGGTTTCTATCTGGCAAATTTGATCTACAATCTTGATGTTTTTCGGATTTGCACCCACTATCCCAGTTTTGAACTCTGTACCCATACTGCAGTCTTGATAAAGTGCATGTCAGATAAGAAGTTCCAAGCATCAGTGACAGAATGGCGGACAGCCCGGTCAGGTCAATGGTGGCAGGCTTGGGAGCCTATTTATTGCTGTTACCACTGTAAATCATGACCAGATTAGTGTAGTGCAGAATTGAGCTATCCTGGTCAGTGGCTGCAGGTTTGACATTTGCAAATACCGGTGCTGGAACTAACATGCCAATTATCAGCAATAGTTTTGAAGCAGACTCCATTGGTATATTTAACTATAATAAATAGCAATGAAGCCTTCAATTTTTATTTTCTAGCTTTTTGATGCAATTATTAGTGTATTAGCAATGTCTAATTTTCACTCAACTCCCCAAACATCATATATATTTCCCAGACAAACGTTACCTATTTTTTTATTTCCAATTTCTTTCTCAAATTCCTTAGCAAGTAGTTTCCTCTTTTCCTCCACCGATTTTCCTTTATGTTCGATATGAAAATATTCTATAAGCAGCTTAGGAGTTGGAAATCTCGACTGGATAGTTACAGCTCTTTCTAAACTGACCCCTCTGACAGCCATAAGCATCAAAATAAACATCTCTTTGACACTCATCATACCTGTCTTCCCTAACACATCCTGGAACATAGGAAACAAATGGACACATTCATAATTGTCCCTTGTCTCAAACTTAGCTCGGAAAAGTTCAAGCATTTCCTGATACTCTATTTGATTCGATAATGATCTTGGTCTAAGGACAACGAGTTTTGTAGTTTCAAGCATTTCCTGGATCACTCCCGTTAGGGATGCTAAAAATTGGATAGTTTCGTCCACATCCTTAAATTTACGTAGATAGAATTCGGAAACAGTCATGGTCATCGACAATGCAGTTTTGATGGATTCCATCATGTCTACCACATTATCAACACCACTTTCTTCAACCAAATAGTAGTAATGCTTCATTCCCGTTTTTTTCAACCGGTTCTTCTGTTCCTGGAAACGTCCATCTCTGATCGACATTGCCAAATCATCAAGCTTCTTTCTTTCACAAATATAGTTTAGAACCACTTCTTTCTTGGATTCTTTATGTTTGGCTATCCATAAAGTATCACCTACCGTCAATCCTCTTACTTCACATTTGATATCTAGAGCTGCAAGACGGTTCTGGAAGAAATCACGTTCCTGCTGTGATCGTATTTCTCTATTATCTATAAGAAGGATAATTTCATATTCATCCTGTGGCCACACATCGTACTTAATACCATTAAATACCCTTGCAACAGGATCGTGTGCCAACGCAGTTTCTACCTTTTTAAGCGGAGAAGAACCTGGTCTGGATTCTGGACTGATCCTCACATCATTATCGAAGGAGATATCTTGGTCTTTAGTAGGTGTAGATTGTATTCCCACTGTATCTTTCAATTGTAAGGCCAAATCTTGGCCTTCTTCAGTCAAAAAATACATCTTAGGCCTGCCACTATATCCAACCAAATCATTGTTTATAAGAACCTTTATGGAGGACCAGGCAGAGTAGAACTCATTGGAAGCAGGATTGGATGTGAATGATTTATCTGCAAAGGGTCCTGCTCGTTTGATAATTTCTTCCTTGCTGAGCCCAGTTTTTCGTCTATCCCCTATATAAAGTGCAATCATTATAGCAAATCCTCCCGATCTATGTCTTGGAACATATCTTTTCTTCTTTCTAGGCTTTTTTGCAACTGGCTCTTTGGGTTCTCCAACAACTTCTTTCTTTTCGGCAAAACCCTCGGGTAAATCCAACGAATTTTCTTCACAGTGCTTTTGTAGTCGAGTGGTCAAGGATTTGACCGTCTTGTCACCAATAAATTGGACCAGTCGGAGTGTTTTGGGATCATTTATAGGGCCATCAAAATGGCGTAGCCTGTCAAGAGACCTGTTATATAGGAGTGCTGCTTTGGTTCCCTTTTTGGTGGCGTCTATTGCTGCCTCCTCGATCCATTCAATGAAGAGGGATTTGCAGTCCATCACTAGCTAAAAGGTCCAGTAAACGTATGGGCAAGCTGAGATGGCGTATGGTAAAACGCGGTAGACGCGATATGGGGTAGCGATGAGATGGATATAGTAGTTGGTTGAGCAAGAAGAGGCTTGGGGAATTGCGACACTGGGCAGCGGGTGTGTGTAATCGTCCTGGGGGGGCAAACCGTTGAAAAGCACACCTTAGGAGCCGTGGACGTAGAAACCAAGTAAAGTTGTTGTTGCGTTTCCAGGACTAGAGATATCATATGCGATCACCTGACGTCGCGCACGTGACTAATCACTCAATCCATCTCAATTATCAAACCTCACTGACAGATACATCATAGTTAGTTACATCATGTCGGAGCGGGGCAAGAAGTCTATGCTTCCACCGATCAACCTCATTTTCAAGTACCTCCAACAGCAATCGCCTGTGACCATCTGGCTTTACGAACAAACTGGACTGAGAATACAGGGGAAGATCAGAGGATTCGACGAGTTCATGAATGTGGTAATTGACGATGCAGTGGAAGTCTCGATGAAGGACGGAAAGAAGGAAGAGCTCGGCAGATTATTGTTGAAAGGAGAAAACATCACTTTGATCTCCAGTTTGGACGTATAAAGAACCATTAGAAGCTCACCAAAAGAAAGATGGTGCTACAGAATTAGCCAACAAAGGTCCTGACAAAGGTCCCGATAAAGGGCATTAAAGACAATATAGCAAGGCAGTTCGTTCGAGGGAGTCCATTGGTTTCCAGTATATGGAATTCTACATGCTACATGCTACGTGCTACGTGCTACGTGCTAAATCGAAGACAAGAGATCAAGACTAGTCTGGTAGAAGGTGTGCAGATGTGTTGATACTTGTGGTATGTGATATCTGGCTGGTTTTAGCTTTATTGTTAGCACAGTTTACAAGTAAATCCACAGAATGAGCTGTATCGGTGGCTCTTAGTTATGTGTATATTAGACGTGTTCAAAGCTGTTGTACGGCTAGGACAGTATAGAATAAATGTACAGTATTATAGACAAGTGTAGACAATTTGGAAATCTTTGATATGATACAGACGGCCCGGTTGGGGCCTTTCAGCTGGAACCAGTCCATTCGCTGACGACGAGAGCTAGTGATGAATGTTTTGAAGGAGGATGAGAGAGTTGGTTACACTGGCTCGTTATTGAATATCCCCACCACGAAAGAAGATACATGTGACTGGACAGGTGGTTGACTTTCTACTGTTGTGGTACCCGAGACAACGTACACTTAATGTTTCTCTCTGTTTCTGTCTGTTTCTGTCTGTTTCTTCTACTTGATGAAGCTTACCCGCTTGCGTGGTGATTCAGAGTGCTCTCTTGCAGACTCGCTTTCGCTTCTGGTACCATCACCACTTTCTCTTCGTTTGTACCTTCTCGCTCGGTCTTCCTTCAAGGCCAATGCCTTGTATTTCATAATCTGTTGTGCCCGCTTCATCAGATTGACTTCTTTGACCGCTGAGCTCTTGGGCACTACATCGAGGTTACTGAGAAACAGTGGCGGCACCTTGAGGACGACCAGGATGGACGACAGTGTCTTTATGACCCAGCTCCTACTGCTGGAACTTGGTACGGTACTACTTTCAATGATACTGGTGGTGCAGGTTCCAGGACGGACCTTTTTAGGGCTTGAAAATGGACTGCTCTGAGGAGTCCCCGACGGGCTCTTGAGAATGGATCTCATATTTCATATCATCACCGTGTGTTTTTCAACCACCAAACAAGTGGGGATTCTTGATCTTTTGATGATCTCCTGTCGGTTGGTTACAGGGTGAGAACGACTTTTATGTGGGGGTGTGATGGTTGATGGTTGATGATTGATGATTGATGATGTTGTACTTCGGTGCCTGCGTTATATGCAATTGATGCAATTGAACCGTGTTTCCTGTTGGCGTTGACCCCTCACGCTTGCTTCTGGTTGGCCTTGGTGCCCTTTGTGCCTAACGGGGTTGTGATGACTAATGATCTTGATCAGACAGGTACTTTTTTGGACTCTTTTTTTCTTAAAGGTTTGAGGATTGCGATACCGTCATTCACATAGTTAAGTTTTTATTTGGTGTTTGATTTTTGTTGCAAAGATTATCTGCACACCATCACGTCTTTCCCAGATTTACCCAGTTATACCACGTCTTCTACTGGTCTATCATGAACAACAACGGCAGATCTACTAATGGATCCAACCATAACACCCCCAGAAACGGCTCGGGCGCGTCCAGTTTCACCAATAATAACTTTTTCCCATCAAATTCCGCCACTTCCTCCAATAATCGATTCAAACCTCAACCTAGTGGATCCCAAAGAACTTTCCAACCAGTACCTTATTCACCAGATGAATATACCAGAATACAACTGCTTTTGGACAAAGTCTTGGGTCCTGAATATGTCAGTTCTCGTCCTGGTGGAGGAGGGCAAAAAGTATCATATATTGAAGGTTGGAAAGCATTAAACTTAGCTAATGAGATCTTTGGATTTAATGGTTGGAATTCTGAATTAATCAGTACTCAAGTCGATTATTTCGATACTCATGGTAATACCGGTAGGTTTTCCATGGGCCTTTCGGTAGTAGTCAGAGTCACCATCAAAGATGGTGCTTATCATGAAGATTTCGGTTATGGATATATTGATAATGCCAAAAGTAAAGCAATGGCGTTTGAGAAATGTAAGAAAGAAGCATTTACTGATGGTGTGAAGCGTTGTTTGAGATGTTTTGGTAATGTCTTAGGTAACTGTCTTTATGATAGAACCATTATTTCAAAAATTCAAAAAGTCAAATTGCCACAACCAGAATTAGAAGATACTGATTTTTACCGTGATCCAATGTTGATTGAAAGAGAAAAGAGAAAATTATATACTACCAAAGTGAATATACTAGAAAATCAACAGCCTAATCCATCTACAACTGCAACTGCACAACGAGTCCTGATACCACCACCACCACCACCACCAACGACGACGACCAACCAAGCCCCTACTGCACCAGCATTGAATCCAAATATAGCGACAAATAATGCATCCTCCAAGTTTAATGATAGTATTTTGGCAAAAAAACCAGGTACTCCAACTACTACCACAAAACCGGTGTATACTCCTAGTGCTCAAGAGTTAGAAGAGTTAGACGCATCATTTTTCAGTGATGATCTTATGGATGACGACAATGAAGCATCAAAACAACCACAAGAACATATACCTCCAACCTCACTGCAATTCCCATTATTTGTAAGTGCAAAGGGAGCGAATATGATCCAGCAAGGACCCGACGATATATCGAAGGTACCACAATTTGATCCAAAATTTATATCTCCAAACATGAAAAGAACACTTCCAAATACATCTGCGCCAGTTAAAAGAACTGAATTATCACAAATATCCAGTCAAACGAAAGGCAGAGTTTATCCACCAAGTCAAACAGAGAGTAATGCTTTAGGGAAGAGGGTTGGAATGCCACCCAATCAAAGACCAGTGACAAAGCGACAGAGGGAATCTCCGCCGAATGAAGGTTAATTTTTTGTTGTTGTTCTTGTTGCTGACGAGTATGAATATGAATATAAATATGAAATTAAAGAGAAATTTCTGTGAGGAGTATCTACAGATTGGTAAGAATATCCAAATAATAGATGGGATATTAAGGATACAGCTATTTGAGAATCGAAAACATAAGAGACTCCAAGAAGGCCGTACCAAATGAAATGCAATGTGAAAGATTTAGATGAATATTCCATTTATCAGAGATATTATTAAGATCATGGCAAATTGCTAGTTTGTTCGGACTGGTGCAAATTGAGGCAAAAGGAGCAGATGTATTTTCCGATGATGGATGCACTTCAATCGAGTCACAATGAATTTGTGGAATGCATGTCTTGGACGGAAGGTAATGTTAAAGGATTATTATAAGTAGAGCCATCTGAAATTAGCAGCATGATAATACATGAAGGAAACTTCCAACATGTGGCGAATCAAATGGCTTCGACTAACCATTTCCACCATTTGTCAAAGATATTGAGTATGTTACCTTACATTTGCAGTAATTACGAGACCCTTTCAGTATAATGCAACCTATACAAACCAACCGAAAACAACATTAATAGAACCACCATGTACTCAACAGCCTGATAAAATGATCTCTGTTCGAATTATATCTCAGCACAGGGGCTTGTTGCAGATTGTGTACCCATCATACCCACCACCAAGGCTTTGTTTTGGGTACATAGATAGAGAGTTTTTTTTCATACACTTTGGATCGGAAATAAGCTATTCCACCATGAAAATCTTATACTGCAATGTGATGAAGCATTAGCAGCAAATGCATAAGCAGTCGATACATAATTATACAGATTATACCAGGTAACGATTACATACATTAGATATTTTAGTTGATGTATTTTTTGTGGGGTAGCGAAGAATTGCAGGAGCTTACTGGTGTAGTATTTTACAGTTGTGTGGTATTCGGGGAAACATACCAACCAAGCTGGTTGCTGATGACCGTATCGTAAATGTTGTTTTAGCTTGTTATTGTGCCCAGTTTCTTGTCCCAAACATGGCTACTTCCTGATGTAGCGACCAATGTGCTGAAGCCCAAATTGTTGTTCGCTGCCTAGTGTCATCGCGCGGTGCCAATCGGAGCTTTGGAGCGGAACCAACCTGAATTAGCGGGGGCCAGTGCCAACCAGATACATCACATCACCAGTAATCAGCAGTACCAAGCGCTCCTATTGGTCAATTGCCACCACGGAAAAGAGCAGAATCAGAACCGGTGTGCCACGTCCTTTATTTTTCACTCTTTTAGCCGTTACTTTCCAAAGGGATCCTCTTTCTCCATCTCGTACTGGTGCACCTGGTCCTAGGCAGATTCGCGGATGGTTCGCGGTAGTGCTAGCGATGGAACTGGGGCGCGTTTCATGATCCTTCCCTGAAACAATCAGAAGTGTACCACATCTAAAACACCAGTGACCTCCAATTTCACGGTGTAAATATCATCAGTTCGTACCGCAAAGTACCAAGCCCCTCAATCACACCAGGACCCGTTTTCATCTCCGCTACTATTTTGTTTTCCGATCAAGCTTTTTACCTTCAGATCAATTTGTCCACCAGTTCAGTCCACCAGGGTTGAACCAAACATTTCAATCACAATCCCATCAAATCCAATCGAATCGAATCCAATCACAAAGAATCGCCAACAACCAATAGATCATCATGAACAGAGACTTTTCCGGACCGATATCGCTTCTCCAGACGGTTGGACCGTTCAACGAGGTGCCCGATGAGTACTCACCACAAGAGGCTGTAAATGCTCTTCACACCGCCAAAGTATTGGTGATCGGAGCCGGAGGCTTGGGTTGTGAAATCCTCAAGAACCTAGCGCTTACGGGGTTCCAGAACATCCATGTCATTGATATGGATACCATCGATGTATCCAACCTTAACCGCCAGTTCTTGTTCCGTCCAAAGGATGTAGGGAAGTCCAAAGCTGAGGTAGCGGCTAAATTTGTATTGGAAAGAATACAGAATGAAAACTTGAGTATCACCCCCTTTTTTGGCAGGATCCAGGATAAGGATATCGATTACTACAAACAATTTGATGTGGTGATATGTGGTTTGGATAGTGTGGATGCTCGTCGTTGGATCAATGCTACTTTGGTCTCTTTGGTAGATAATGAATTGGGCAATTTGATTCCACTTATAGATGGAGGAACCGAAGGATTTAGAGGCCAAAGTAGAGTCATTCTTCCTAAAATTACCTCTTGTTATGAATGTACTTTGGATATGGTGACTCCCAAAACCACTTATCCTGTTTGTACTATCGCCAATACTCCTAGATTACCAGAACATTGTATCGAATGGGCCTCCGTCATGGAATGGCCCTTAGCATTTCCAGCAAAGAAATTTGATGCTGATAATCCTGAACATGTTGAATGGATGTATCAACATGCATTGACTAGAGCCAAACAATTCCATATCGAAGGAGTCACCAAACTGTTGACCTTAGGAGTGGTGAAAAATATTATCCCTGCCATTGCTTCCACCAATGCTATCATTGCTGCCTCCTGCTGTAATGAAGCATTCAAGCTCATCACAAATTGCAACCCTATCCTTGATAATTATATGATGTACTCGGGCGATGACTCTATTTTCACTTACACATACGCTCATGTCAGTAAGAAGAATTGTCCTGTTTGTGGTAATACGGCCAAAAACATCACCGCCGAACATTGGTGGACTTTAGCTGACTTTATTGAAGAATTAAGCTTAAAGCTGGAAATCCAAATGAAGAGTCCTTCGTTGACCAGTTCCACTAATTACTTATATTTAAGAAACCCTCCTAATTTGGAAGAAATGACAAGACCAAACTTAAACAAACATTTGAATACTTTAATAAGAGAGGGTGCCGAAGTAGTGGTGACCGATCCCAACTTGCCGATTTCCTTAAAGTTGATTGTGCATTTCGACACCTCAAATGATGAAATCAGTTCGTCTTCAGTTGTTCAAGAAAAATGATTCATTAGACAGGACATAATTTGCAATCATTGCTAATTTTCAACTACTATAGAACACACCTGTGCTTCATCAATCATTGATCCAGACTATAAATAATCTACCCCCCACCCCCATAGTAATTAGCAACTATCATTAAGTACGACATTCATTAAATACTTTTGTGACTATATAATGACCAGTATAGCATTAAACACATTAAACAACTTTTATTTTATTTTATTTTGTAATATGATTAACAAAGAGAACCGATAGCATTGAATTGAGCTTCATGCAATATTCTGTCTAATACAAAGCACAAGCTGATGATATGAGATGTGTCACTATATTCATAGGTTACTGTGTGATTAAAGAACCAGTATGAATCGGGGCATCTCATTTTTTGATTTCTTTCGTTTCTGGGTCTAAATCTTTCATTTCTTTGACTAACATTTGATTAAATTTGATATAATTATCAAGGTAGATATGGTGACCACTATCATCAATTTCTACCACATCACTATTATTTGCACCATAGTAATTGTTAATAATATTGGATGCTAAAATACCACCTTGTTTATCCATCCAATCTTCTTTACCATACCACCATGAGAGTTTACACTTCAATTTATGAATCCCTCTTTCAAGTAAAGGATGTCTGGCATCAGCTCCTGGTGCTAATAAATAGTTCAACATGTATTCACCAGATCCTGGACTTTGAAATATACCATAAGCGTATTTATGAAGTGAAACAGCTTCCTTTTTTGGTAATTTAGCAAATCTTCTATGTGACCAACCACTAACAACTTTAGATCCTAATGGACCAGCTTTTCTAACTAAGGTGAAGGGCGAAATATTTTGTTCCCATAATTTGGCAAAATAATCTGGAACTTTGACAGGAACACGATGTTTTATAATGGCACCTGGAGATACCATTAACATTTTATCACAAAACTCGGGATTATTTTTGATACCATATGCACCAAGAATATATGCACCCATGGAATGGGCCATAACCAATGTTTTCTTAAAGCTGCCATTTCCAGCTTTGTTTAAACCACGTTTGTTTAACCATGTTTCAAAGGAATCATGAAACCAATTATCAACATGATCCAAATCTTCTTTTAATAGTTTGAATGGAGGTCTAGAAGAACAACCATATCCATATAAATCAATAGCATGGACACACCAATTATCTAAAGTAGATATTTTATCAAAGTTTTTCAAAAAGAATCCTAAACCACCACCATATCCATGAACCATAATTAAATGGTTTAAAGATTTAGAGTCTGCTTCAGACTTACCTGGTGGATAAATAACAAACTCATTGATATAATTTCCTTTATCATCTATTTCTGTTTTGATTACTTGACTTGTTCTACCTAATGCGTCTGCATTTGGGTAAAATGGCAATAATGTTAATAAATCATGTTGGAACTTTGAAGGATTAAGTCTATAAGCATAATCTGCAACTGATTCTTTCACTGATAATGGGAAGTTATTGGAAAATAGTTTATTTATTGGAACAGATGTAGGATGAGTGGACCGTTTATAAATGGATTTTTCTAATTTTTTCTTCTTTCTCAAGAGCGATACGTATTGATTCATTAAATGGTTTAAATTAAAATTAAAGTTAAAACTTGAGGACGAGTTCAAGGATGAACTCGACTTCGAAAACAACCGTTTTTGAACGCTTAACATTGCTAGAGCGAAACTATTATGAATGGCCTTCTATGCTCACTTTCTAGTGTGTATCCATCTAAGCCCTAGTGCAACAAACGTGAGTTGATCCCTCCAGTTGTTTAGTTGTTATTAATGATGATGGTACCCACGTAATGACATGGGTGCAGGTATTCCTGCGTATAAAACCGAGGTATACGCAGTACTCAACACCGATGTCCGTGATTTTAAGCAATCAGGTGATCATACTGTTGGAACACACCACCAGTACATTTTCATTGGTTTTGTGTTGGTGGATTGATAGGTCGTCGCCTCGTATAACCGTGTCACATGACATGCGGCATAAAATCTTGGCATCAATTTGAGATCCACATTGGCTGAAATATTGTACCAACGGAGTTAATAATTGACGAAGCAAATGCCGATTCTTCAATAAAGTTTGTCATTTTTACCATATGCTTTCGAATTCATAAGTTCAATCATAAAGTCTTCAACTGTAGTTTTCGATATCTTCGTACCCTATCGAGCTTCTGTTTCTTTTACCAGGGAAACAAATAATAGAATGTTCTCCAGTAAACACGTTATTGAATGGACGCAAATGGGGTCTGAAGTATACCTAACTTTATCAGATGATTACCCTTTCTATTATGCCATGCGTTTTTTTATTTATTACCTTGTGCCGAACAATGCAATTTATTTAGGTTTCCGACATTTTTTTTCTTTTTTCTCACATTTTTGTCTGGCAGAAAATATTTTAATCTCTTAAATCATATCAGATGGAAAACGAGAATTTCATTGATTGGCTGAAATTTAAACAGTAATTAAATTCGTAATTTTAAGGATTCAGATACTTCAAAATTTCTTAGTACCCATGATACTGACCGTTTGATATTCTGGCACTTGCATACGAATGTCAATCATCTTGGGATGAACAGGCTTGAACTTCATATTCTCCACACATATATATGTATGAAAAATAAGTTGACCATCTTGACTTAATTAGGATTTGCGCTCAATGAATTTGAGCCACATAGTAATATTTTGTTCAGCCAATCGCCAAAGAGTATACTTAACCATAAACAATTGTCAGATGTAATATATCACCAGGCTTCTAAAGAAAACAATAATAGGTGAAGACAAAGTTGGACACAATTACGATCAATTGAAAAATTGATCAAGTTCTTCATCAACTGGATGGAAGTAGATACTACAGTCAAAATGTAAGGTCCTGATATGAACCAATCCACCAGCATTCAGCATTCGTCGAAAAGATCGGTTTAAAAAAAATCCCTGATCTTTTACGAATTCTGACTTAAAAATTGACTTCCCCGACTCGGCT
The DNA here is from genome assembly GCA_030574995.1 of Suhomyces maxii. Lineage (NCBI taxonomy): Eukaryota > Fungi > Ascomycota > Pichiomycetes > Serinales > Debaryomycetaceae > Suhomyces > Suhomyces maxii. Next base: position 114,099 of record JAJMGC010000025.1, read on the forward strand.
TATCAGATCAATCACTGGAATTTATTTTTTTTCTCTGACAGACAATTTTTCTTGGTAGGTCCCGGCCGCACCTCTCTAGGGTATATAAATTGCCTCATCCCTGAGCATTTTTTCTCTCCTGTTTTGAACTGAAAATCATATCCTTAAACATGAGGCTATTATCCTTGTTCTTCTTTGCCTTCCTTGTTAGGTTGATTCATGGTGAAACACATACATGGTACTTCAAGACAACATGGGTCAATGCCAACCCAGATGGTAACTTTGAAAAGAAAATGATGGGGTTCAATGATACCTGGCCCTTACCAATTTTGAGAGTTAAGAAAAATGATAGAGTGAATTTGTATTTGATCAACGGTTTTGATGACAGAAATACTTCTTTACATTTCCACGGTATGTTCCAGAACGGTTCATCCCAAATGGATGGTCCTGAAATGGTTACTCAATGTCCAATTCCTCCTGGTGAAACTTACTTGTACAATTTTACTGTTGGTGATCAAGTAGGTTCTTTCTGGTACCATTCCCACACTAGTGGTCAATATGGTGATGGTCTTAGAGCCGCTTTTATTATTGAAGATGACGACTTCCCATACGAATATGATGAAGAAGTTGTTTTGACTCTTACTGAACATTATCATGAAAACTCTGATACCTTGACCCCTGCTTTCTTGAATAGATATAACCCTACTGGTGCTGAACCAATTCCTCAAAATACTTTATTTAATGAAAGTAGAAATGTCAGTTGGAATGTTGAACCAGATAAGACATATCTTTTGAGAATTATTAACGTAGGGAGATTCGTCAGTCATTATATGTGGATGGAAGACCATGAGTTTGAAATCGTTGAAGTTGATGGTATTTATGTTGAAAAGAATACCACTGATTTGTTATACGTCACTGTTGCTCAACGTTACACTTGTTTGGTGAAAACCAAGAGTGATAAATCTAAAAATTATGCTTTCATGACTCAAATGGATACTGATATGTTGGATGTTCAACCAGAAGATTTACAAATCAATGCCACCAATTACATTGTTTATGACGATTCATTAGATAAGCCAAAGCCATTTGACATTGATTCTATTGATGAACCATTTGATGATTTCTACTTGAGACCTCTTACCAATGATACTCTTTTGGAAGAAGCTGATTACAGTATTACTATTGATGTTCAAATGGACAACTTAGGAAATGGTGTCAACTATGCTTTCTTCAATAATATTTCTTGGACTAAACCACTTGTTCCTCCTTTGATGACTGTTTTGTCTGCTGGTGATCAAGCTACTAACGAAGTCATTTATGGTACCAACACTCACAGTCTTGTTTTACAAGGTGATGATGTTATTGAAATTATCTTGAATAACCACGATACTGGTAAGCATCCTTTCCATTTACATGGTCATACTTTTCAAGTTGTGGAAAGAGCTCCTCAATTCCCTGATGATGCTCCACAAGAATTTAATATTAGTGATCATGCTGAGTACCCAGAATTCCCAATGGTCAGAGATACTGTCTATGTCAGAGGTAACTCTTACATGGTTTTGAGATTTAAGGCTGACAACCCAGGTGTTTGGTTATTCCATTGTCATATTGAATGGCATTTGGATCAAGGATTGGCTCTTGTTTTCATTGAAGACCCAGAAGGTATTCAAAATAACAAGGAACAACAATTGACTGATTCAAGTATCAATGCTTGTAAGAAGAATGGTGCTCCTTTCGAAGGTAATGCTGCTGGTAGAACCACTAATTTCCTCGACTTAAATGGTGAACCACGTCAAGCTAAGGCATTACCAACCGGTTTCACTGCCAGAGGTATTGTTGCCTTGGTATTCTCTTGTATTGCCGCCTTTATAGGTATGGCTGCTATTACTTGGTACGGTTTAGGTGATATTCCAGACGTTGAAGCTAGAGTTACCAGAGACTTGAACATCGAATATGAAGAAGATGAAGATGATTCTGGTGATATTACTGAAGATCAACCGTTGAGAGGTTCTCACGAAAGTAACTCTAGAGGTTCTCGTGACAGTTTAAGAAACAAGAGAGCTTAAATCATTCAGTTGTGATTTAATCTTTCGACTTTGACATGAAATTATATTAAGCTATAATTTCTGTTTTCACATAATGAGCTTTATTGGTTCATTAACAAAATTAATTGAATAATTTTACTAAAATCAGGTCATGAAGAATAGTGTGTGTGTGATCCCAGAATATACTGAGAGTATTTTGGTTCCCTTGAAATTAACCCGATTTAGTTAAATTATCAATTAACCCTCCAAGCCAAACCATATTATCAATTTGGTTTTATTTTTTCTAATGACTTTACGACTCGGCTAATACAATGACTTTTAGATTCAAATAACTCATCAAATGGTGTCTCTCCCCTAATTCACCTGAGTTTTATTGATCTCTAAGTTCCTATAGATACTTCAAACTTTCCCCCCCTAATCTTTTTTCAAATATTGTATAAGATTAATATTAATTACCGTATTTTTACTATCGTAGGTAGGAATGTGGGATATTTTTAGTTATTTTTCACCCACCTCAAAACTTGAGAATTGGGGTCTATTGACTCGCTTGGTAGAAGGTGTTCTTGGTTTTGATCGTTGATCGATTATTTTTAGGCGATTTTAAGTTACGAGAGTGTTAATAGAGTTCTTTCTAGGTATCTCAGAAATGTCTGCCCCACCAAGCATAGAAATTCTTCTCAATCACCCCCCTCCCCAATTAAGCCTTACTTCGTAATTATTACGATCCTGACCTTTATCGTAGATGGGTTCACAAGAAAGCTTCAACCTCTACAACCCCTTACTCTTTTTTTTTCTCCTAGCAAGTAAGATTGTTCCAGATCAGTACCACCTCAAGGACGACTGGCAACAGAAAATTTCCCACAAGGTTATCACAAAATAAACCTGCCAATCGGGCTGATCTGTCTATTCTGGTAATGCAAGTGCCTACGCCGTAGATTTTTCAGATAATTTCATCTCCAGTTCTTTATCTGAGCATTTCCCCCTGTTCCAATAATAAAATTTTGTGCTGCCTCCAAACACAAACAGATACCACATTCCATCAAAATTTGATTCTTCAGTTTGGATGCAATTGCAAATAGCAGTTTCCGTATACCCTTTAGCCTCATGCCCCATCCGTCCGCCTTTTATCCCTCAGACCCAATATCCACCCCAAATGTACCAGTACTGTGTCCAACATTCTCCCTACTGTCATCCGCTAACCCTCATTGCTACCCATTTCTTGCTTTAAACATATACCATAATTAGAAGTAGATCCAAAACTTAATTTTGTTATAAGCCGTAGTGTTGTAAGAAAAGAGTGTTGTGTAAGTGTTGTGTTAGTGTAGTAAAAGTGAAGTAAAATGTGTACCTGAGTTTGCAGCAAAAGCATGTCGTGATACCAGCGACATTTGGGGTTCATGACATAGAACAATAGTATCCAGTACTTAAAGAGACGATAGTAATTGGAGTAGACGTCAATTGCCACAGTATAGTATATTAACTATGGAGAATGTATAATCGGTTTATTTGATAATTGCTAAAGTTTTATCAAATGTTATTTGTATGGGTGAAAATAACTTCCTTAGGTGTAGATTAAATGAAGTATTTGGTAGTGTGTAGTCTCAGCTGTACCACTGTCTCGCCAGAGTCCCTCGCTAAATTCTCGTCAGCTTAGCGGTATTAGTACCACAGTAATGGTCCAATAAAATACTGAATGTTGGCAGTTATACCCAATATGGTACGAGCTAATGGCTTATAATAAGGTTGGTTTCTATCCACATAGTAAATGGTATCGGTATGTATCTGTTTGACGATGCCTGGATCCTAGTGACTAATTCTATTCTTCCATTTCTTAGTATACAAAAAAAAGAGAGTCTTCAGCGAGCTTTGGTACCGGCGCACCAGTCGCTCTAGTATCCACTACCACTCACCATTTACATTTATTGCCGATTTCTGTCCACTTCACCAGCTTCATCTTGCTACTTCGCCCCAACCAAAGATGTTCCACGCGGTCTACATCTCCGACATCACCAACAACCTCGTGTTCGAGTACTTAATCAACCTTTCATCGCCAAGCTTCAAATCATTGGCACCAATCACCAAAGACCTTGACCACGAACTTCCCTTAATCGAGATCAACTCCGACTACTTTCTAGTGTATAGAAAGACAAACAGCCTTATAATCTATGTTCTCTGCTCCAATGACTCACACCCAAACCCATTGATGCCGTTGATATTTATAGAGAGGCTTTTGGAGGTCATGAGTGACTACTTTGGTACTCCTTTGGCACTTACCAAAATCGACGCCAACAACGACACATTGACCTTACTTATCAACGAGATGTTGGACGACGGAACCCCCAACACCACCGATTTCAACAAGCTTAGAGACGTGGTCCCTAATAAGAGTTTCTTGTCCCAGTTCTTGAGTACCAGTAACCAATTAGCTACTTCGGCAGCTGCCCATGTAGCCAAGGGCCAGATCCCTAAGCCTACCATCCCGTCATCCACCAAGGAGCCCCTTAATACCATCCCATGGAGAAGGTCCAATGTCAAATACACCAATAACGAAATGTACGTGGATATAATTGAAACCGTCAACGTGATTCTTAAACCTGTGAAATTACAGAATAAAACACAACTCTACTCGTCCAACAATCACTTTGACTCTGCATTCTACTCGTCAGTTAAGTCCTCCTCCCAATTGGTGCCGATATCAGGTCACTTACTGGGCCAAATTAACTTCATATCGCACCTTAGTGGTGTGCCATTATTACAATTACTCCTTTCAATCAACGGTCTCAACATGCAATTGCCAAGTTTCCACCGAAGCATTGATCTCAAGAAATGGATCAATAGCCCAGGAACCCTTTCATTCATTCCGGCAGACGGGCAATCCGTGTTGATGAACTACGAAATCGATTTAAATACCATATCCAACAAAAAGGACCAACAGGACATGTTGGGATTAATCAAGATCGACTACCAGAGTGGTATAGGCGTAAGTAAGAACGAATTTGAGGTTCGACTTCTTATTGATAACATCAAATCTGTGTCCAAAATCGAGTCTATTACTGTTGAAATTGCCTGTAATGAAAACGAAGACGTAACTAATATCAAGTCCAACAGAATAACCCACGGTGATTTCACCTATAAGGGTAAAGGTATTGGTGAATGGAATTTGACTAATGTCAGCACTGGTGTGCTGCCTTTATTGCATGGAACCATAGTAACCACCACCACTGAAAATCAAGAAAGTAGTAGAGAAGGCACTCCTAATTTAATTGAAGTGGACGTGATGAAACCAGTGAAACCCTTGTTTGTGAGATTGTCTTTCAGCTACAAGGGAGCGGTTCCTTCGGGCCTTAAAGTTGACAGTTTAAAGGTGATCAGTGCCAAGGGAATGGGTGAAAGTGTGAAGCCATACAAGGGAGTGAAATATATCACCAAGAGTGGCGACTATGTAGTTCGTTCATGAGTAACAGTTAATATCCCAAAAACCCAGCAAATCTATGATTGTTCAGAAATTCAATAGATAAGAAATCATAGGAATTGCAATGCTATTACGATTGTGGGGTTTCCATCAAATACTCACAAAGGGCCTTCCAATGGTGCCAATTTATTCAACAGGATACAAAGCTTTTTGATTATAGACCATTTTTTCTGTCTACACCTTACTGTGGAACAGATTAATAGAATGTCCCAAGGATCGTTCTAGTACTGTAGAAAGTCCACTGTAGATAATTGCAACACTACGAATGAAGAGCTATTTATTCTACAGTAGTTGCAAATCACGATTTCACATCATAATCGTGATTCAAGCTAACTGGTCATTGCTTGGTTTGGTTCGTATTATGTATTAAACCTAATCGGTACGTCTCTCTCGACCTCCTAAAGGTTAATATTTATTTAAGTACAGATCATGAGCAATAAATAAAAGGTTCCAAAATGAGTAGGGCAATGAAAATTCAACAGATCCCAAATACAAACTATCACTTTGGAATCTTTTGTTAATATTTTTGATTGGGTTTCATTTGGATTTTTACTTGTTTTGTTGTTCGATGTATTTTTTTTTGCATTGATATTTTTGGTGATTTGGTGGTGGAAAATTGACCAATTCACTATTCATTCAGCCCTTGTTATCTGCTCATGAAAAATCACTCACCATTTCCAGGCCACCAGTAGGCAGAAATTGGTTTATTGGGTCTTCTTACTCTTCTTCAACTTCTCCTTTTGGGCGTTTTTAAGCAAAACATTACCAATAAAAGAACCCACTCCTAATCCACCAAGCAACAACAACAATATAGGCAACTTGATGGCGTAGTCTCTTGGAAGGAAGAACGAATTCAACACGTTATCTTCGTCAAGGAATGGTAAAAGGAACACCCACGCGGTGTAGTAGGCAAACACAGCGGAAGCTACAGCAAGCATTGCGAGACCGATCAACTTATCGAAAGCCTGGAAAGTTAGTAGAGAGCGTTGCGGAGGCAGAAGTGGCCAGTGGGACCGACTCTGGACTCAAAGAAGGAGTTTTCACTCAATTTTGAGCGGGTGCTGTTCTTATACGTACCATCTTTGGGTGTGTTGTAGACGTGTTAAAGTTGAACGCGATATACACTGAAAGGTCACATGACAAATACCCGAGCCGCTTGTTTTGTGCAATGGGCCTATTGCTGCAAACTGGAGGGAAAAAGAAGTGGTGTAAAAAGTAAGGAAACATAAGGGGGATATCAGCAGCAGAGAAGCCCATGGGGTAGAGTAGCAGCGGTCATGCGAGCGACACCGATGTCGATAACACTCACCTTCCTTTGGTGAACCGGTCTTCAGTGATACACCATGGTGAAGCCCTTATACAGGAACAATATATAGACCCTGGTACGAATCTAGTTACAGTGAAAAATTGCTGGGCTGTTCGCTAGAGGTATAGAGTCAGGTAGTGAAGTAAAGTGACCAGTAGGGGGAAGACGGCGACCAGGAAATAAGCGGACTTTAGCTGCCAGTGTGTGGCATAGCACCAGCCATATTTGAATTTAGTTGCATTAAACTGACAGTACTAGAAATAAACAAAAAGTTTAGCGTAGTGGTAATTACTTGAATTAGTCTGGAGCTGTGGATTTTTATTTTTCAAAGCTTGTAGAGCCTGGTTTTGGTGAACTAGTTCACTATTTCACAGTAAAAGCTCAAGAAGTATCTGGTTTTTTATGGTACTGTAGCCATTTGTTATCAGGCCTTTGTTTAGCCAAAAAAAATATATATATACATCAATAAAGGGTGAAGAAGTGTGTTCATGATCAAAATATCGATCACATAAGTACTCTGGCGGAACAAGGTTATCATGTTGTGCTCAACCTTTCAGGCAAATTCTATTGGTGAAAATAAATCGATTTTAAATATAGAATATTGGTTTTAGCAGTCAGAAAGGCGAAAGATTCAGAGCAAGACAGTACGAAACCTTCTTCTCCATAAAGTGCTTCTATTTTAGCAAAGTAGACCCATTAAACTGTACTTTTCCAACTCTTCAACATTGGAATTATATCTTGATATATGCCTATTTCGCGTGAGTCATGTTCACATAGGCTAAACTTTGGAGAGAAATTATTTATCAACTAACATTTATTCGACCTGATTTATAGATTTGCAATATTCTATTAAGCTTTGAAGTATTAGCTTGTACGAATTGAGAAATTTAACCAATCTTATTTGAGTAGATAATAAATCCGACTTTTAGAAGAGTGTGCTACGATATATAAAGCTCAAGTACTTTGGAGATACTCCGGTCCAATTCCGAGAATCATATTAAACAACAGCTCTCTTTCCAAAGTCGATTTGACACTATTATTGCAGGACCCGGTATTACTCAGATAAGCCAGAATATTACGTAATACTATCTATTCAGTAAATTATCAGATTAGCGCAAGAAAATGGCACTGAAAAGGACGGTTTCACCATGGTTGTACATCGCCCGAGGCTTCTCGGCCTCCTTAATCATTTTCACTTCCCTCTTTCTCTTCCCTCCTCCTATGTCTCCCTCCAACAACTATGAACCAAGACTTGTCACGTGCATTCCTTTAATTATCTCCAGCACAACTCAAGACAACAAGTCATACACTTACTTCTTCAACCACAGCTCTTGTACTATCAATTAGTCTACAAGCAGAACTTCCAATTGTGGCCCGTACCCGCTCTCAAGACCCTTGCCGCAAATTTCCCGTCCTGAAACTCACAGCTGCCATAGACCAAGAACTAGCCTTTATAGTCAGCACTCCACCAAAGCACCTAACATTATTGTTCTAAAGGTATCTACAAGTCGTAGAGGAACCAGCGCCAGCTAATTTTGCAGTGAGTTGAGATGTTTTCCAAGATCAAAAATAGAAAAGCTCCCATCTCGTTGAATTCCGTGTCCAATGCCATCAAAACCCACGGTAACCAAGACCTTTCCCCTACCGATGTCAACTCCAAAAGTCTTGATCTCTCGTTAATTACTCAGATAGGGCTTCCGAAAGAGCTGATTATTGCGACCGCCTACGACCCTATTCAATCCCTTCTCGCTATTTCTACTACCAGCAATGAAATTAGAGTCTACGGTCAACAGAACGTGGAGGTGGTGTTTGAGTTCAAAACGTCTTCTCAAATCACCCATTTGGCCTTTGTTAAGGGTGTCTACTTGGTGGGTATCTCGTCCAGTTCAGGAAGTGTCACTATCCTCTCGCTTCATAGTAAAAAGATCCTCCAAACATACCTGACCTCAGCTGCTATCACTGGCGTAGCCACAGACCCATCCCTTGATTGGTTGGTATTGGGTCTTTCCAATGGTTCCATTCAATTCTACGATGTTGACCGTTTGTCTGTCACCCCCTTCAGAATCGATAACTTACAGAAAAGAGTGTTGCCTAAACAAAAATTGTCTCCTGTCATGAATATAGAATGGCACCCTCGTGATATCGGTACTCTCTTGGTTTCCTATACACACTGTGCTGTTACTTATTCTATTGCCAGTGGGGCAATCACCTCCTCTTTTGTGTACCTGGTTCCTAAGGGTGCTTGTGGGTTTGATTACGCTCAAAATGTTGCCAATGGTGGTAAAAAGAAGCTTTTTGGTAGCTCCAACGATGTGATCAACGAGGTGATAGAAGCCCATTTCCACCCCAACGGTCTTCATGTGGTCACAGTTCATAAGGACTCCACTTTGGCGTTCTGGGATGCTGCTGACGGTACTTTAATAGAGGCAAGAAACGCCTTCGATGTCCACCTTCAACGTCCTGGCCCTCCAATTGAAGCCCCTGCTTTCCATATCGTTAGCACCAAATGGGTGTGTGGACAGGATCCAGAACTTACTCAATTGGTCATCACTGGTACCTCTACCGGCTCCGACAGTGTGCTCCATATCCTCGACTTTGGCTATACTTTGAAGTACTCCATGACCAGTCACGCTAAACAAGCTGATTTCTATGCCCAACCAGCTAACGGTCAAAAAATTGTTCCTGTGACCCTTAATGAAGGTGCCGAGGGCCGTAATGGTCCAGAATATATTGACAGTTTTCTTTCTCTTCCTACCAATAGTTCTCCTTACTTTGGTGGTAACCATAACCCAAAATACTTGCTCTTGCACAGTAACTACAGATCCATCTACATTATCAAGTACGGTATTGCTGATAGTACACCTGGTGCCCTTCCTCCCTGTGCTAACAGTGCCATCAGTACCGATTTAGGTAACGTGATTCTTCCATTATCTATTGGATTCGTTCACCCACCAGTCCTGTTCTCGTCTCTCAACGCAGTCAAGCGTATTGAATGGTTCAGTATCCTTTCCTCCAGAGCGTCTACTGGCTCCAGCTCCATCAACAAGACTTTGTTGAAGGGTGGTGCTGCTGTGGCGCATGCTGGAGACGTCAAATCTATTGGTATGAACGAATCAGCCCGTGATATTCTTATTACTGGTCATGAAAATGGTCTTATCCGTCTTTTAGATATCTCAAGAGGTGAAGCATCCGACACAGAAAATGTTGTTCAAATCAGTTTGCGTGAAACCTTGTTTGATGATGGTAAGAAAAAGTCTACCAGAGTTGTCAATGTTTCCTGTTCCTTTGAAAGTAGAGAAATGCTTGTGGGAATGGGCAATGGTGACGTAGTTATTTGTAAGTACGGAAAGAAAAGACATTCAAACAACTCCATCAAGTCTACTCAAGACTACAAGATGTGTCCTACTCAACATAGCAATGGAAATGCCAAGATCCTCGATATCAATGATAGAATTCTGGGGTCCTTCTCCCAATCTACTACCTTTTTGCCAGTATGTCTCTTGCAAGTAGAAGGAGAAGACGAGATTGTTTGTATGAAGATGAGTAATGTTGGTTTTGGTGCTATTGCCTATAAATCCGGTAAATTGGTTGTCTTGGATGTTACCAGAGGACCAGCCATTATCATGAATCTTGAATCTATTTCTCTGTATCTTGTTTCTGTTAGTGGTCCATGTCATGCTACTACCATGGAATTTGCTATCATGGAATACGGACAAGAAGGTTTCTCATCTATTTTATTATTTGTTGGTACAAACAACGGTGGTAATTTGATGGTTTTCAAGATCTTACCTCAAAGTAATGGTGGATTCGAAGTGGTTTTCGCTGATAAAACCATTGGCTTAAACTACCGTTCTACCAATCCTGAAGAACAAAATACTTCTCAACTTGACAACGTTATTCCAGTGGCTGCCAAGGATGGTATGTCTGCAGTTGCTACTCTTGAAACCTTCAAGAAATTAAGTCAAGGTATTTTGATTCCTGGTTACATCGTTACTTGTTCTAAGCGTGATTTAAGAGTTTTGAAATTACCAAAGACCAAATTATCACACAAAGTCATTGAAGATGGATGTATAGCTAGTGGAATGGTCCAATTACTTGGTGGTAAGATTCTTCTTGCCAGTATTGTGCGTACTGGTTTCATCAAGTTCAGTTCTATTCCAGCTTTGAATGAGGTGGCCGAAATCAAATTGGCCAAGGATATTTATTTGAAGTTGAAAGTAGCTCTCGAAAGCAATTTATCTGGAGGATCCACAATCTTACCAAGTGGTAACTTTTTCATCAATACCAGTGCTACTGAGTCTCTTAATCTTCGAGCCTTCTTCAAAGAAAGTAAGCTTTCCAGATCTTCCAAGGCTCCTACTACTGATCTCTTATTCAATGAAAATGCTTTGATTCCACCACGTCCAGCAGCTAGTGCATTGCTGTGGGCCGTTGGTCAAACCAAATACATTAGTTCCGAAGATTTGGCTTTCTTGATTAGTGGTCCAAACAGGAAACCTGCAAAGCATGAAGAAAGTCAATTGGCTTACAATATCAGTCCTGAAGCCAATCCACAAAGTAACTATGCTGGTTACCTCAGTACCCAATCTCTGGAAAATGTCAACGAAAGAGGTTACAAGGAACCAAGACGTGGTAACACTCAAACTGGTTATGGTATCAATACTGGTGGTTTCATGAAGACATTACAACTGGGAATTGAAAGTGCAGAAGAAAGTTTCCATGGATACGCAAACAATATGAGTGAAGCTGTTAATGATAGTGTTGAATCTCAAAAGAGATCCATGTATGGAGCTGCTTTCAAGAGTAAGTTTGGATTCTAAGGAAAATAAAGATAATGAAAAATAATTCTGGTTTGAAAATTAAAAAGTCAATAAACTGGTGGAATAAAAGGTGGCAGTAGTAAGGACTAATACCAGTGCCAATATTAAGAATAAAAGTGCAAACAAGTGAAGTAATCGATTTTTAAAGAAAACAAAGAAGTAAGTAGAAAGTCACAGCCTTGACTAATTGGAGCCATCTACAAAGGCTATACTGTGTGAGGATACCTTGTATGTTACTAATGGTTGCAAAACAGAGTAAACCAACATTGAGTTGTATCAGATCAACCGCGGTTGTGTCACGGTCTCGGATTTTCTAGATCATTTCAGCCTTTAGGTTCACTTATATATGGAATGTGTGAATTCGTAAAATATCTGATTATTGCATCTAAACTGTAATAAATAGACTTGTACGTTTTAATATCTAAATGAGTACTTTAAGTACACCCCATAAAGCATTTAGGTTTATGACTAATTTGACAGCCACATTGCAGGTACTTGACATATATAAGATACTCTTACAAATGATACTTTATTTGAGTATGTGCAACACTCAAACTCCAGGCGTTGGTTGTCTCCCGTAAATTCTAGTAACATAATTCTTCACTAGATCGGCTCGCCTAAATTCAATGTTTTGAATCACGTGTGTTTGTTTACCTTTACCATCACCAAATCTACTTATCCTTTACTCCAACCTAATAGCCCCAACATTACTATGGAGAATCAGAAAATCGCCACATCTCCCACGAGGGACCACATGCCTCTCAAGCAGATTTCTCCCAATCGCCCAGGAAGACTTAGTTTTATCCAAAATAACAATATCGATGACCATTTTGCACAAATACAGAACACCCAACACTTGATCCAGCAACAACTTTATAACATTGAGGTCCAAGGTAAACAGACCGGACTTGACGTGGGCCAAATCGGCGATAGACTGAAAAACAATAACCAGCATCTTAACAAATTGCTTCAAAATATTGCCAACTACTCGGAAGAAGTAGTCACAGAAGGAAATGCTACCAAGAAAGATATCACCACTATTTTGGAACGTCTCGCTGAAGTTAGCGATAAGACAGGAAATAGTGAAATCCTAGCTAAATTAGAATCTTTAGCTGAAAAACAGACTCAGGAAACTGAGAAAGTTCTTGTTAAAGTCAAAGAATTGGTATCAGATGTCCAACCCAAACAAGAAGATTCAGGATCTAAAGAACTAGTCGATATGGTGAACAAATTGGTAGTTTCTGAAGCTCAAATCCTGGAGAAGATAGACAAACTTGTCGTTAATGAAGAAGTTAAAGACCTAGCCAATAAAGTGGAAAGTCTTGTAAGAAGTGAAGACTTGAACGATCTCAAAGCGGTTTCTGGTCTGACCAAAGACGATATCTCCGATATCAAGAAGATCCTTACAAGAGCACTTCTGAAGGACGAAGCCGTGATATTATCCAAATTGGATGAACTCAAAGAGCTGTTGCCTGAAAGGGATCTTGTAAGACAAATTATTGATCCGGTGATAGCAGAACTCAAATCTGTGTCTTTGGACTCTAAGTCCTTAAAATTATTGGAAGATATTTTGGCTATTTTAGGAAATACCAGACAATCGGAACATGATGCAAAGCAGTTCCAGACCGATTCGCAAGGCCAATGGAAACGTATGGAAGAATGCAACAAAGAATTGAACGAAAAATTAGCTGCTCAAGCTGTACAAATAGAGAAATTAACTGCTGCACTTAAACAAGATACCACACAAAGAGGAGAACCTGAGCAAATACAGAAATTGACTGAAGTGATAAACGGCACAAACACTAATCATGAAAAAATATTGGAGACTCTCCGCATCAAAGAATCAACTGACGAGTTAAAAAAGAAACACGATTTACTTCAATCAAAATACGACCAAATGACCCAAGCATATAATTCCAAGTACAGCGAGTTCAAGACTCTCCAACAGCATTTCCAAGAGCTTTCAAAGAACACAAACAGGATCAACTTGGCCAGTGAAAACTCCAAGTTGACCAAGCTCAATAGAGTGCGCCAATTGCATACTTCCAAGATGGAAGAAATAGTTAAAGAAGACTGGAGAAGCGTTGCAGACAAGCGGATTGTGAGTACCCCGTTGGTAAATAACCGCAATGTCTTGGCTACCGGATTAGATGACATAAAGGCTACCAATAACTCGGATGAGGATGAATTTTAATCAGTTATTGTAAAACTAAGGGTTACAGAATTCTGGTTTTTTTGAAGCAAGATTTCAAAGCAAATGCAGGGTAGATGGACCAATTACATACCAATGGTCCAATGGCATATCACATTACATGTAACACACCTCCACAACCAGAATGATTCTAGTTACATCAATAATAGAGTTAGCATAGTATACAAGCGTAATTATTATTATTATATACAGGTGGGGTCTAATAGTCTAATTATGAAACCCTTCTTTGATTAGTTTGGCCTTATACAGTCCTTACCATCCATGTAGACCCTCAAGACCTCTGGAATACGGATACAGTTTTCTTTGGGATCGTATCCTTGCTCAATTAAGGCAACAATAACTCTGGGCACAGCCATACAAGTTCCGTTAAGCGTTTGAACATGTTTGACCTTGTCCCCGTCCTTATATTTGATTCCTAATCTTCTCAGTTGGTACTCTCCACAGTTGGAAGTACTGGTCAATTCACCCCAGTTACCTCTTCCAGGCATCCAGGCCTCGCAGTCGTACTTTTTCATGGCAGGGGCCCCTAAATCGGTGGTGGGCATGTTGATCATTTTAGCTTTAAGTCCAAGCTCTTGGATAATTTCCACTTGTAGATCCTTGATTTGTTCGAGCTCTTTGGTGGCAGCTTCGGCAGTATTTGTAAAATGGAAAAGCTCTACTTTAGTGAATTCATGGACACGGTAAAGTCCCTTGGTATCTTTTCCTCTGGCCCCAGCTTCAGCACGGTATGAACGTGAAACTGCAGCGTACTTCTTGGGGAACTTGGCGTCTTCAAAAATGGTAGAAGAGTGGAAAGCCCCAAGTGGGATTTCTGCAGTACCAGTAAGAGCTGTGTCTTCGTCTTCAATCTTGTAGACCTGCTTTTCTCCGTTTTGATCGTTTGGCTTGAATCCACATGCATCGACAACTTCGTTTCTGACGATAGTAGGAGGAATCATCATGGTGTAGCCATTCTTACGGGCCTTGCTGAGAGCATATTGGACCAACGCTTGCTCCAAAAGAGCACCGTCCCCGATAAGGTAGTACCATGAGGACCCGGCGATTCTTGAAGCCTGTGCAAAGTCCATGATACCAAACTTTTCACCTATTTCCTTATGGTCGTGCTTAGTAGTAGCGAATTCCTCATTCTCGTTACAGTTGATGTACTGGACCACTTCACCGTTTTCTTCGTCTTGTGGTACTAGTGGGTCCAATAAGTTAGGAAGTGTATCAACACGTTTATATATCTCTTCGGTTAGTTGTTTATGATGCGCTTCAAGCGGTTTAAGCTCTGATTTGATGGCTTGAAGCCTGGCCTTGATAGGCTCCTTATCAGCCGCACTTTTAATAGTAGCGCCCAATTGAGAACGCTCGTGACGGAGCAGGTTTACTTGTGACTCGAGCTTGATTTGTTCCGGCCTGTTTGTGACCACGTACTGGAGGTTTTCTTTTATGGCTTGTGGTGATCTTCTTCTGGCAATAGAATCGCTGTACTTGGCGTGATTGGTGACAATGGAGTTGATATCGAATTGGGCACGCATGAGCACGGCCGAGTTGGACGAGCTGGCGTAACGACGCCATATTTGCAAGCCCTTCATTGAAGAATAATGGATGGTGATCAATGAAAGGTGATGTTGAATAAGATATCAGATCACGTGTACAATCACCTGAGACCAAGACCAAGACAGTAATACGACAAAAAGCTGAAAAATAACAGTAATGCGACAGAAAAGTAGGACACCAAAGTAACAAATAGAAGCCAGAAGAACCACAAGCTTTCACTCCTACAAGCGAAAGAGTAGAAAAAGGAAGTTTCTCCTTTCGTATTACGACTTCTTATGCCATCTGACACTACAGTTGTCTCTTTTGGGAGTTTCTGTAGGTTGATACGTCTAGTATTTGTTCTACCAAAGATGAGCTTTGAAGCAACTGGTTCACAACTATGGCACGTTTTCAGCTACATAAAAACCAGAACAAACTCAAATGGTCGTAGAAGCAAAAACCTAGCTGGTTTAGGACTGATAACGGACTTTGTTCATAATAAAAAATCATGAAAAGTTACTATTGGGTCCTGAAGAGGTAACTGAAAAATCAATATTTCACACCTGAAATTCGTACTAGTTCCTAGCGGGCTTTTCTGGCTTTTTACTTTGCTACTTCGCCCTTTGCTGGTCGGGTTCCATTTACACTCTACTCTTTCAGCCGGCTTTATTTCCTTTTGGTGCTTTCCATAACTTTTCTGATTCGTTGGTCTCTTGACTCTGGTGCAGAAAATATTATATATGGAACAAGACCTTCTAGTCTACAGCTCAACAATAGTATCTCTGGGGTACATAAGAACATGTAGAAGTAGTATTCGGATAGGGGTACACCACCGGGATAATGTAAGGGACACTAAATCAGTAAGAGGTATGGAGAAGTCAAAACTGCTATTGTCCGAGTCATTCCCGTCAAACTGTCACACGACACTATCAGCCATCCTCGGGAACCAGAGTCAATCATGTACCAATTGCCTTGCGGGCCTATACATGCCTAGAAAATAAGATAAACCCTCGTAATCTTCTTGATAAGCCAAGCCAGCTTATCTCGTAAACTTGATATGTACTAAGATCTATTTTATTTTATTACGTCATGACCCAACTCATGGCATATTTGATGAATCCGTCATAATAGCATTGATACTGTTGAAATGAATATCAACGGTACTTTAACAATAGTGATGCTGTTAACCATTGATTTAGTAGCATATTTAACTACTGTGTATTAAATTACACTCCCAACTCTGATCATCGGAAATCAATACGAATTGAAGCTCTATTCGTCGCTAATCACCACCTATTGATACTCTAACTCATACCTGACAATTTATTTATGTGGTTCTGGTTGCTCCGACTATTGATCTTGTAAATCATTTGCTTGTTCATTTTCGTGATCATGTAAATCTCAAACTTGTACTTGAATTAATTGTTAATTTGCACTCTCCAGAGATTACTGGTGACGAGTTACATTACAGTTACTGAATTTTGAATTGTTAATTTCTTTTACATTATATTCATTCGTATTATTATACACATCGTGTTCAACCAATTTAATTGATTAGTTGAACATGAAGTTGATGACTTTTCTGAAGATAGAATAGTTCTTGTATCTTTCAGCTTCTTCTTGCTTCTCCAAGTTAAGAACTTCTTCATCGAAAATAGTTCTATCGCTGTGGATATCCATATCTTCGACCTTAATGTATAAGTGCCAGGTCTTGGAGTAAATCTTGTGACCAAGGTAGAACAAAATTAAGACAAGAGCACCAAGATAGTTCTGGAAGAAGTTTTCAGCATCTGGCTTCTTAGCACCAATTGGGTACAATGCGATCCAGAATTGAGCAATCAAGATTAAAATATGCCATACCATGGCATAAATAGAACCCCAAACACCAGTGGAAGCAACATACCCTAAAGAGTCAATGGAAATGTTGTTGTACTTCAAACCAGCTCTGAATCTGACATGACTCAAACAAATACCAAACCAGGTGAAAATTTGGGATAAACCAGAAATAGCCAATAACCAGTTGAAAACGGTTTCTTGCTTCTTGTAAGCAGCAATGAAAGAGAAACAACCAATAATAGAACAGACAATTAAAGCTCTTAATGGTCTACCGGCCTTGTCAATGAAGTTGAAGTAGCTTGGAGCAAACTCTTGTTCGGCTAAAGATTGTAAAGTTCTGGAAGCAGAGTATAAAGCAGAAGATGCAACGGAGGTAACGGACAAAAGAATAACAGCGTTAATAATGGAAGGAACAGCCTTGACACCGTGAAGTTCA
Source organism: Suhomyces maxii (assembly GCA_030574995.1). NCBI lineage: Eukaryota > Fungi > Ascomycota > Pichiomycetes > Serinales > Debaryomycetaceae > Suhomyces > Suhomyces maxii. The sequence goes on from JAJMGC010000025.1 coordinate 131,729, forward strand.
GCAGCCAAAACGAATGGAGAGGCGTGGGAACCTCCACCACCAGAGCCCATTAATCTGTCAGAATTGTAAGGAACCAATAAACCAACCATGATCAAGGAACCCAAGAATAAGATCAAAACTCTCCAGAAAATCAATTTACAAGCAGATGGAATAGCTCTTCTTGGGTTGGTTTGTTCAGCAGCAGAAAGAGCAACGAATTCAGATTGACCCAAGGAGAAAGCACCGGTAACGAAAACAGAACACAAACCCTTGAAGTTTGTGTAGTAACCTGGATTGTGCCAGTATCTACCACCGATGAAATCACCCTCTGGACCACCACCAACGTTAACAACAATGGCCATAAGAATGAAACCACAAATCATCAATAATTTACAGGAACCCAAAACGAATTCACCTTCACCGTAACCCTTAGAACCGTAGAAGTTGATGACCAAAACAAAGATATAAATAATCAAAACCCAAACATCTGGATTAACGCTGGTAGTCCAATATTGAATGGTGATGGCAGCGGTGACTAATTCAATAGCAATAACAGATAACCATTGAATACAGTAATTCCAGGTGATAGCAAAGGCCAAAGATTCATCAACGAATTTACGTGGATAGTTATTGTAACCACCAGAAAGATCACTGTAATTGACAGCCATTTCACCAGCAGCTTGTAATGTAGGATATAAGAAAGAACCAACGATGGCGTAACCAAGAACCAAGAAAAGAGGACCGGCATTGTGCAAGGATTTACCAGAACCCACTAACAAACCAGTACCGACACCGGTAACCAAGGCCATCAACGTCAAATGACGTCTAGAGATACCCTTTTGAAGTTGTTTACCAGCAGCTAATTCTGAATTACTTTGACGACGGAAACTGTCTTTGAAGTTTTCCCAGCTACCTCCGTTAGAAGACTCATTAGAGAATGGGGCATCTGAGTCGGAGGCAGTGGCGGAGAAGTTACCCTTCACCTCCGAGGTGATAGGTTTAAGTTCGATATCCTTCATGATGATGTGATGCAACAAGTAGTAATAATAGTAGTAGTAGTAGTAGTAATAGTAATAGTCGTAGGATTAAAGATAAATGATATTAATAATATTAGCAACTAGTTGTCTTTAGTATTTTAATATGACGATGAAACAAAACACAACGAGATGATTATTGAAAAACTAGAACTAGCTAGTGAAACTGATAAGTGATGCTGAAATATAAAAGAAAAAGATGATAGGAATCAAAATCTAACAAATCTCAAATGGGTTGCAACCTTCTTTATATATAAGCAAGTTGAAAAAGTAATGCGGCACGATGTGTGAACAAAATAGATATATATATATGTATGCAAGATTGAATATATATGTCGAATGGAGGGGTAGTTAAGCAGAAATTTTGCACTAGTTGCTAAGAACGAAAACGAAAATTGGAGAGAGAGAGACTATTCCAATAGTGGACGGTTTTTAGTTTGGGTACACAAATACAACGATAAGCTGAACAAAGAAAAGAAACCCCGGAAATCACACAACAATCGTGAACAGAAATTAATAGGCTTTTTCTTTATTTTTTCTTTCTGGTTGGTTATTCCGCCAAACTTTTTTCTTTTTGTTTCAGTGACGTGATCCTGATTGTTCTATGGAAATCGCTTCTAATACTCTCAGACTACAAACTATGGACACGATGATGATGATGATGATCTCGGGGTGTGGAAAGTGATGCTTTCTGTTGCTTTCTCTTGCCATTTAGGTCCCAACATTATTTTTCACTTCACTTTTTGCATTTAGACTGTGCCTGAAATCCGTAAACATACATTTGTAGGTGGTGCTTGATGCCTGTAGTCTGGGCGCCCAGGCTGGGAGTGTAGGCTCGTTAGGATATGAATTTTTGATGTGTGTAACTACACCCCGCGGTTGACTCTTACATAGCAGGAACAGGAACCTTTGGGATGCCTTGAGGTTACCCAATATCTGTTCCAGTTAGAACCGTTGTTCGTTTCTTTTTTTTCGCCATCTTTGCAGCTTTTGCAAAAGTGCGGCAATCATGACCTGGCGTCCTGTAATGTTGGACGCAGACTGCAGGCGCGACCGGCTGTCAATTGAAAATGACAGCGATGAGGTCAGGTGTGTAACTTCTTGGATCACCAAAAATAACCCATTAAATCACTCACCACCTAATGATGGTGTTACCTGCCCCGCTTGTTTCAAACTTCAACTGTTGTTGCCCCCCCCCACACACACACACACACACACATCCTTTCTCTCTCCTCATGCTCCAACCGTGCCCCGCTTGCCTCGTCTGACTCTGTCTACCTTCACTGTCGGACTTCATTTCCAAATGCCCTCAGGTTTTTCGGCGGCGTGCCCCCACCACCCCATTCCTCTTTCTAGTAAAAATCGTCGCCCATGGGACTGTTAGCCCGCTCGGTATAACCGTATACAATTTCGCTCCTAGTAGCCCTTGGCACCATTCGGCATTATTGACCTCCTGACCGCTTCTTGAGCTGTCACAAACTCGAATCGACTCGGTTTTCCCTTCCACTAAACCTGTTTGTTCCGATGCTAGTGCCCCGCTATCTACAGTTGCATATACCCTATTTTTCACTCCAGTCCACCACACACTTCACCACCTTTCAGCTACAAATACCCCACCACCACCACTTATATCCATATCCTACCCCACAGAACTTTGAAGGTCCCTCCCGGTACCCACAACGGAACAAAATGTCCGGTATGGTTACAGTGGGGTCCCTCCCTCTCCACCTCGAGGCCAAACCCTACATACTCACTCATGACGTCTACCATCACATATGCTGCATCTGTAGTTGAATCAAGAGATGGGAGGAGCCAGTAGCACTTTTCGCATTGGCTGATGATACGCATCCGACTACATCAGCCTTCTCATATCATGACATTTTCTCATCTCTCATTGGCCGTGATAAGCTACACCGTCACGTAATAGGAATGGCCTTGTACTTATACCACGCAAATATGCGTCGAAAATTGCCTAATCACACCAAAGAAATTTTTAACAGCTGGGAAAATTTGGGTGAAGGGTCCATAATCCTTTTTGGCAAAATCTGGCGGGAGCAGGTAACGGGCCGGATCCGGAGTGTGTTTTTTTTCACTTATACGAACATCGCCCCTCCCGAATTTTTCAATTGTAAAAAAATATGATTCGACGCCCATTCGTCGTTATTGTGGACGTGCCCCGTCGCTGGGGTCCTCTGATTAGTTTTTCCTGTGGTATGGAGAAAGTAGGAAAATATTGGAGGATGTTGAGCATTGTAATTGTGGTCTTATTATTTCAACGATCCAAGCTCCAAAAAAATACCAATGTAACTGGTAAACCCACTTACTGAGCTCTTTGTGGGTTGGAATATACTCAGTTAGTATTATTATTCAGGTTGTCCAACAGATATTCGGACTCTGTCTTTTTTTTTCTTGGTACCACAGTTTACGACGCTAGTTTGAGATTCTCTGTACTGTTTGATCTAGACAAAAGCTTAATCCTGGGGTATATTTTCTTTTTAGAAATATGAAAAAAGGTGTCATAGTTGCAGAGTCAAAGACTTCACGTGATTGTAAAAGGGCCAGGGTTTGGCCAAAGGGCTTCACGGGGACTTTCTCTGGTCATTTGTGTTATTGCTGGCTCTTGGCACCTACTCTTCATGGCACTTTACGACTTGGATCTCCACTCGTCCCAACAATTACCCACCATGCTTGCGATCCCTGTACCTCGTGTCACCAGATGCATTCCTCCGACTCTGGTTCAGTGCGGGGGGTTATAGAGTCGATTTTAGTAAGTGCTTACGTAATACTGGCGTGATACACAATTTATCCTGGACAACTGATGATTCTTGCTTCTCTCGGTATTCCATAGTCTTCTGGCTACCACGTCGTGGCTGATTTCCCAAGATAACTTTTATGCAGATGGCTATATACAATTAGTACTAATCTGATCTATACATGTTAGTCTATTTCAATTGTCTGATACGTTCAACGTGTAACAACTTTGGTATTTGGAGTTTATCTAGAATCTAGTGATGGATCGACTTGTTGGACCATATATTTTAAATTAAAACAAACCCTTCTTCTTAATTCAGTCTAAGTGAAAGTCTCCAGCCTTTTAGATCTATTGGCAAATCATTTGCGCTGGTTTCACTTAAATGCATTTTCCAATAATTTCCATAGCACGAGAGTCACCTTCCCCGAGTTCCTTCTCTCCTAATGCATCTGCCAAACATTCCCATGGGTCTCTGGTACCACCCCACTTCAAAATACTATCTCTGTATTTTTCACCAGCAGTTCTGCTCCATGGGTCGGCAGCAAATAAATCATCCCAGACTCTTGCAGCAATAGCTCTATCTAATAAATATGAGTAGTAGACAGCACCATAAGAGAAGAGATGTGGGAACTTTCCGTGCCAGGTGGATTCTTTGTCTGCAAAAACTTCCAATTTAGCTTCCAAGTCATGGTAGACCTTGGTGGAATCATAATTGATGTGACCTTGATCTAAGGCATTAACTAAGTCTTCATTATGAAGAGCTTGGTCCAACATGGCCATTTTAGATTGCATATAGGTCTCACAATCATCAAGAACAATACGTTGTTTTTGGTGAGCAGCTAATAATTCTTCACTCAAACGGGCACCTGTTTGGTGATGTCTACCTATTTCACAAATAACTCTTGGATCCTTACTGAAAGATTCCATCAAGACCGAGGGTAATTCCACGAAATCAGTAGCACAACGTGTTCCTGACAAATTATGTAATTCGGTTCTACCCAACATAGAATGCATAGCATGGCCCATCTCATGGAAAACAGTATCCACTTGGTCCATAGTCAAAAGAGTCACCCCATTGTTTTCAATACCTGCAAATCTACCAATGGATTCATTGGCCTTTTGGAAGTTACACACAAGTGAAATAACAGGTAATTGATAGTCTTCATCAAGTTGAACTCTCTTTTCCATATCTTCACGTGCTTCTGTGCTTATCTCTTCATTTAATCTTCTCAGACATACAATAGTAAAATGGGATGGTAACACTTTTGGTGACCAGAAATCAAGATAAAGGTATCCCAATTGCTTATTATTGCCAACATCAAATACGTTGATCTTACGCACTTGGTTAGTATCCCAAGTTTCACCCTTGAGTGTTGGTTCAGGAATGAATTTCACATTGTAAAGGGAAGTGAAGAGTCTGCTGAGTCCAGAAACAATGGTTCCAATGGAGAAGTATGGACTTATAGGTTCAGGAACGGTTGTTTTTTTATCTTTTTGCATTTTATCCAATAAATAATCTCTGTCCCATGGTTTTATAGACATAAGAACAGAGCCAGTGGTACCAACTTCTTTATATTTTTGTAAGTTTTGGATTTCTTCGAGGACACCCTTTTCTTTAAGGGCTGTTTGTAATCTAGTGAGGAAGGTGTTGACATTTTCAGGAGTTTTGGCCATTTTATGTTCTAATTGGTAGTGGGCAAAGGACTCATATCCCAACATCTTGGCCAAGAATGCTCTGTACTTCAAGAAGTTGTTTAAGGTATTGATTTGTTCGTCGGAGGAGTTGTGTAAGGCAATCCAAATCTTCTTTCTAACAGCTTCAGAGGAGCAGTTAGTCAAAATGGTGTATGGAATGTGGCCTGCCAATGGCACTTGAACCCCGGATTTTTTCGAACTATCGAATCGATTTTGGTATGACTGGATCTCTTTTTTGAGGTTAGGCTCTATGGAGTTGAACTCTTCTTGGGTAAGCTCGGTCCAGTAGGACTTTAGATTATGAAGTTCATTATTGAAATGGGATCCTAATAAGGAAATCTCTTGGGTAATGGAAACAAACTTATCACGAGTGTGGGGATCCATATGAATACCTGAACGTTCGAAATCCTGTTTTAAATATTCACCAACCTGAATTTCTTCTGGAGTCAATACTTCGGTTAATTCGGAGTCGTTCAATATGTCTCGGAGATGCTCATAAAGTTCCACATTGGTATTTAATTGGTTCATATACTCAAACATGATCTCATGAGTCTGTTGAGCAGCATTAACCCATTTGGAGCTAGGATGAGCCACTCTGATGAATTCGGCAACGTCGATCACTCGACACAAAATGTCACTTAATTGATCCAACTTTCTGATATAACTACAACGACCCTCTTGACTATACTTGGCCTCCTTCATCATGGACAGGACCAATGATTTGGCCTGTTGAAGCGAGTCTTTGGAAAATTCGATAAGCCCGTTGGGAGTGGACAAACATTCGTTGCGGAACAACCCTGTTCTGGTGCCGAAAAGACTGTCTGAACCAGACTTATTGAATGCTTGGAAGTACTTTTGATCATCAAAGATCTTTCTTAAATGGGTGGAGTGGGAATCCTCTGAAGAGTCAGCTCTTTTGGAAAGCCCATGCTTGATGTGGTGCTGGGGAGCTAGCTTATTGGCCCGGTAGAGGAAGGTCTCACTACGAAGGAGGGACGGTGATACCTTCATGGTGGTGGTGGAGTAATAGGAAATTTGAGGAGTCACTCAAGTGAAGTAAAAGTGATGGTGGTAGTACAGTGGAGAATTTACAGGGTGCGTAGATAGTGAGGGAGTGGGCGTAGGGCTAGCGAGGGGAGCAAGTGGATGGTAGGGATGCTAGCGTGCGAATGCACCAAATACGAGATGGCATAGCGAAGATAGTGGACGACTAGATCGGTGATATCGGGCCACCAGTAGACTACGTGGTTTGCGTTCCAGCTGGGCTGAGGCTGGGAGCTTGACTTGAATCTGTGCACACTAGCTGGGCCCTTTGGTGTTATCTAATGGGTGATCTGGTGCTCAATACCTCGGTCACAATCGTGGAGAACTGGTGAGATCAGCATGCTATTTTAGCAGATAATTTCCAGATCCACCAGTGAACAGGACAAAGAGGTTACCCACCGATAAGACGGAACACATGAACATATTCACTGGAAGTTTCTGCTAGTTGGATTTCGGGTGCAATTGCTAGCCAGAAACCATAATTGGCTCAGTAGTATCAGTTTAGCTGATTGGATTGGGAAAAGGTGAAATCTGGTGAAAAATTGAGTGAAGGACCGTCTAAGCTCATCCGTTTCACCATATACTGGTTGTGCGGTATTCTTTGGGTATTATGGTCCATCCTGAACCGATACGTCTCATTCTTCATGATTTTCGTGGCTATTCATGTCCTTCTGGTCACTTGTATTTAACTGTATTTTATACCCATTATTACTAAGCTTGTAGTGTAATGTGGCTTCTGCCACAATTGTCCTACATGCTCAAATACCCCAGATTGCGGACTAATCCATTGTATGAGCTATACTGTCTGTTTATGGGCTGTGTGAACGGTTGTGGTTTTTCTCTATCTCTGGTATGTACACAAAACCCTATTGTAGAATATTGCAACTCCGGTAACTATCAGTTAGTGCCTGGAACTGCAAAATCTGCTAACCATAAATGTGGTGATATACGATGTAATTTGATTATTGGGTACATGACATGGACTCGTACGTTTGAACAGCGTGCCAAATCAGTCAATCCACGGAACAGTCTCGCTAGTCATCACGGTACTTTTGATGGTTTGTGACTTCTCAGGGGCCTCCATAAACTAGCAAATGAGAGTCTTGGTCCTCCGTGTAATTGATCCACTTTGTCTCACTTTGTTGCTTCAACTCCTTTGACAGAGTTCGCAACTACATTATTGATGATACTGGACGAAACAAGCGCATGGGAGTACGACTGGACCCATCGTCAGCGTCTACTATATGAAGGGTTTTTTGATACCTGGGTGGGTGGAGGCGAATATGATGTTCGCTTCAGCTGGTGGAACTGGAGGGTATCAGAGAGACCAGTACCACTACAATGGCTAGTGGAGGTTTGGTGATAGACCCTTGGACTCCTGCCGACTGGCGGTGCAGCCCCTCGGTAACCCCAGCGACGCTCTCGCTACACCACCTCCTCCCACCTCCTATAGTTTGGCTTGGCTCCAGAGACAATCCACACCTGACACAATCTGACATTCTCGTTTGTCGTTCTTGTCGCTTGGTTGTTCCAGTCACCCTGTCATTGTCTCGGACCTCTCCACTCACTTCAACACTCCTGTTGCTACGGTGTGTGCCTGGCATTGTCAGATTGTCTTGTCGGGTCTGATGTCATTTGTAGTGCAAAATAAATCCTCCTCGCTATTTTCGCTACTTTCACTAAGTTGCCTTGTTCTCACTACGCCCATCCCTCCTCCTCACCGCCACCACCACCACCCACCACCACCGCCCGCGCAATCGTGCCACCGCCAATTTAATCAACATCGTGTTACTCTACACTTACACCTTATTCATACAATCAATAGTCCTTTTTTCTGTTGCCAGCGAGCTCTAGTGGGATATCGTGATACTTTTGTCTTGATCCATTACGTCCTTCGTCCACCGTGCTATCACTGTCAGGCCACCCACACCATCTAAATCATACACAAGGCACACTCCCTATCAACAAACCCAGCTGATAAACTGGCCCCTCCAGCATTAGCCCTGTTTCCAAGTTACATCACTACATTGATCGTTTGATCGCCTGATTCACTGTTTACATCGGCTCGTTGACTCATTGGCTCGTTGATTGTTCAGCTTCTCTGGCCCCTTCCCTCCAGTGTGTTTTTTTTTTTCCCCTACCTGAACCCTGATTCAATACTCCAAGTCTACTGGATCTTTTGTTTTGATCCATTGATTTCATTTCACCAGTCGATATCCCAAAATGTCGAATTCAGCTAAAAAACGAACAGCCAGCGACTACCAGTTTGGTACCAGAATAGGTGAAGGTTCTTACTCCACTGTTTTCTCGGCCATGGATGTCCATAATAAACAAACTTATGCCATAAAAGTCCTTTCCAAGAGACACATTGTCAAAGAAGACAAAATCAAATATGTCAACATCGAAAAAACCACCTTGCATAGATTGGGACTCCAACATCCGGGAATTGTTCAATTGTATTATACTTTTCAAGATGAGAATAGTTTATTCTTTGTCCTTGATTTCGCCGAATATGGGGAGCTTCTTTCCATCATTCGGAAGTTTGGCTCTTTATCTGAACAAGTATCCAAGTTCTACATGTGTCAAATCGTGGATGCTGTACAATTCATTCATCTGAAGGGAGTTATTCATCGTGATTTGAAACCGGAAAATATCTTGGTGGGTCATGATTTCAACTTGAAAATTACCGATTTCGGGGCAGCAAAATTGTTGGGTAATACTGATGATAGTGGTGATGAAAAAATCGACTATAAAAATGTTGAACTTAATGCTGAATCGGATCGTAAAGGTTCTTTTGTGGGTACTGCCGAATATGTTGCCCCCGAATTATTGAAATATAATGTAAGTGGATTTGAATCTGATGTTTGGGCAATGGCATGTATTTTGTACCAATTTTTCCATGGAATTCCTCCTTTTAAAGGTGCCACTGAGTATCTTACTTTTGAAAAAATCATTAATGTGGAATATACTTACCGACAAAAGTTACCTAATGATGTTACTCAAATAATAGATCTGATTTTGATTTCTGAACCAAATCAAAGATTGACCATTCCTCAAATAAAAGCTTCCCATTGGTTCCAAGAAGTCCCTTGGGAAGATCAAAACTATATCTGGGGTAGAAAAGTCCCCAGATTCGAACCATATGGTGGAACTGGAGGTCCATCATCTGGTTTCATGCCAGGCTTGAAAACAGGTTCCAACAGAGATATGAAACAATCAAACTCATATCATCAATTACATTCACAAATACAACTGTCTGATTATAACCTTGTTCCATTTGGTGCAAAACCGTCATTCCAACCCGCCAACAAATTAAAGAAATCATACATGCCATCTCCTGCTGCTGCTGCTGCTGCTCCTCCTCCTCCTCCTCCACAACAACAACCGATGCCAACCAACCAAACATCTCCACCAAAGGTAGTTAACCTGTACCAAAACAGATTCGGACCTACCACCCCACAACAGCAACAGCAGTTCTTTCCAGCTCAACCACAAGGTCCACCAGTTGGTGGTACACCAATCCAACAGAGTCCACGTCCACCTCAAGGCCCAACTTCTCAAGGCCAAGGTCCAATTCACCAAGGTCCTCCAGGAACTGTTCCTCTTCTTTACAACAATGGAGCACAAGGAGCATCACATCAAGGACCTCCTGGTACTCCAGGTTTAGGTGCATTACCTCCAAATGGTCGTTCTCCGGAATCTCCTGGAAGAGTTCCTAAATACACCAACTTACGTACAAAGACAGCATTTAACAATTCCAACGGTGCCCACCCATCTACTCCACCAGTTGGACAACCACCATTTGCACCAGGTCCGCCATTGAAGGGAAGAAACCCATCAACTGGTAACAGTCCAGTATATAGATCTGGCCCTAGTGGTCCTAATGGTCTCCCTCCACCATCAACACATCAGCAAGCACAACAACCTCAATCTCAACAACAACAACACTCAAGTGTTCCACATGCTGCTGCGGCCGCTGCTGCTGCTGGCAAGCAACAGCCTCCGCCATTAAAGGTCTCGACTACTTCAAATCAACAAGGATACAACAACCGAATTGTTAAAACACCTACATTGAATTCGGGAAGTTTCCCTAAAGTGGACACTCCAACATCATCAAATTCAGCATCCCGCTCACCACCTAAGCCTGAACCAGTCAAAACAGCTAAAGATGACATAAAAGCGGAAAAGATCAAGGATACATTAGAAAATACTATTATGTTCCTGGAAATTATTGGTATTCTTGAGAAAGATGAGAAGATCTTGAAAATGGATATTGTATACAAGCTGTTCTTAAGTAATAACGTTATTAGAAGATCTAAAAATGATATTTTAGACGATGCCGCTATTGATCAATTAATTCATACTTATCTGGTTCAATTAAAGCGAAATAATGTTCCAGTGGTAACAGTTATTACCGACCTGGCTAGAGTCCTTTTTATTGATGGATCACTTAATGTGATTTTAGTTGATTTAAAAGCTAATCAAGGAGGTGATTATCTGATGTATGATTATGAATTTGAATCATTAGCCACTGATTCTGATGGAAATACTATAGATGATACCGAGGAAGTCTATGGATATCTTATTTTAGAATTGATTAAAGAAGGAGGAGATTTGATCTTTTTGAAGAGGATCTCGCCTATGGATAGATTATCATTAACAAATACTGTTAAAGTGGTAGATAGCAAGAAAAAAGAAGTTAAGCTTGGAGAAAATTTTGGATGGATCGAATGTTTATTGATGGCCAAAGATATGATGTCTAAACCAAAACCAAAGTCAAAGCCAAAGCCAAAGCCAAATCCAACTCCTACACCCAAAGAAGAAGAACCAAAACCTCCAAAACAAACTAAGAAAAAGGTAAAGGCTTCTACCAAAAAGGTTAAACGGAGTGTATCAAATGTTAAACTGGATGCCTCATCTTTGGGAGAAAAGAAAGGATTTGCTTATGCTGCTGCTGCTGCTGCTCATAAGTGAACGGGCTTTTTAGAAGATCAATTCTTCGGTTTATGCAAGATTATTTCTTGCGGCTCCGAAACACAGCTTATCTTTAAAAATAATGGTAACATACCATTAACCAGATGATTATTTAGATGGGCTTCAAAAAGAACTGCCCACTTCATCATGACAATAAAAAAGCTTACAATGAAAGAAGTGAGTCGTTCTTTCGATATGTAGTATAAGTACCAAAATCAGCAATAAACAAAAGTAACACTAGTGCACAATATCTAAGAAAACGTGACATCCAATTGAACAATTCGGTATCTGGTAGAAGAATACAATACTTATATGATAGTGATAGTATAGTAGAAGTCTATGTGTATCAGCTTAAGAAGAAATTGTGTTTGTTAGTTTGGTCCTACAATGGCTTGTCTACTGCTGTAAGTAATATGCATTTCGTTTCTCTTTATCGTTATTTTAGACTAATTACAGGAATTGGCTGGTATAGCCAAAGTATCGTCGTGTGGGTTATTGTGTGTGGATTGTGTGGAGGTTGCCACTGATTGGGTAGAGTGACTGGTAGCAATCAGCAATCATGAAGATAATTGGCCATCAAAGGCTGTTTCAACCATTTGGCTCCTAGCCACCCAACACAAGGGAGCTGGATTATTCCACAGTTTCAGACATCACTTGATCTGCTTGATGTCCTTCAACCAGTCTTTGTAGTAGCACTTGTCATTCATCACCTTGACCGTTTGCTCCCTAATAATGGTCTCAACAGTCTCTTCGTTGCGCACCCATCTCTCCACAGCATCTACAACAGCCGTCCGGTCCTCCACGGCTGCCTTCTTGTTCCTCACAGCATATGGATCAATTCTAAGGTTCACATCTTCACTATCACCCTCTTGGCCCACTTGTGGCACTTCCACCAGCAACAGCCTCATTTTCGAAGCCTGGTCTCCGCAGTACTGGATCAATTCTGACCGCGCTTTCCATTGGGGCAAGATGGTGTTGGTAAAATACAGATCACAGGCTTGGTTGCCCTTGAGTTCGTTAAGGTGTTCGCGTATGGTGTCGTCAGTGGCGACTCGGGAGAGCCGTAAAAAGGCCTTGATGCGCTTGGGCGAGACACAGCTCTCGGGCGTAAGGAGGTGTACGGGGATCTCGGGGTCGGGAACTGCCAATTGGCTGGACTTGGTGAATAAACTCATGGTGTTCCAATAGCGCCAGCCAAGATGTTGTATAGGTGAGTTCATACACGTGATGGTGCACGTGTGTGGAGGTGGTGTGAATTGCCCGCTGATGTAATCGGTTGCTTCGCTGCGGCTCGTGTGGTCGTGTGACATATAGTCACGTGTAAGTACTATATCATAAGCACAGTATCACCAGATATCCACTACAACCATGTCCGAAACAGCATTCCAGTATGCCTTTACCACGGCGCTAGTAGCGTTCCTCCGCAGTCCCGTGCGGGATCTTGCCGACGCCGACGTCTTGGATTCGCCCGAACTTTCCCAGGCCCGTGCTGCCTCCGCAGACCAGCTTGAACAGGCGGCAAAAGTCGACTTTGCTGGCCTTGGTGATGATCCAATGGTCCTTAGAATCAACAGGGCCCTTTATCGTCCCGACCACACGAAATTCGAGCTTACTGGCCACGTCACCTCCGACGAATTAATCGGAAATGTGGAACTGGGCTTGAGTGATCCATCCAGATGGATCACCAATGGGTTATCCTTACAAGGTAGATCGGCCCAATTACTCCAGGTTCTTCATAGATCGGCCCTTATTTTGGCCAACGAGTTATCTACCAACTGGTACCATGTGGTGGAGAGTGCTATCAATGATGGTAATGGAGGTGGTGGGAATCAGCTCTATGAATTATTTAAATCTACTTTGCTTACTCAAGTAGAAATGTTCACACTTGAAGATCATCCAGATAAGGCCAAGGTGGTTTATAAATTGAGAGAACATGGTAATAATCTTATTTCCAACCAGGCACACGCTCAAGCTATCCAAACTTATACTGAAGCCATCTATGCTGTCAACTATGATACTTTGAGCAATCTCAGTCAACTCTATACCAATAGGGCCATTGCATACATTGGACTTAATTGTTTCAGAGAAGCCATCACCGATCTCAATCAGGCCTTGAAATACGAACGTAGTTTCACCCCTGCCTGGGCCCAATTGGGTTATTGTCACCTTTATATGGGTACCAGTTTAACTGCTTTACAAAGTTACTTGATGGCATTGAGGTGCCTGGCGGGCGAGGTGCTTCCACAAGATTTTGATGGCCTGAAAACGATGGAAGACTATAAAACTGAAAGAGTTAAAGCTATTTTACCTCAATTTGTTCAAAGACTTTGTCAATCCATTGCTCTTACTGAAAAGAGAGCTTATCAACAAGGAGAAAACCTGGATACCATTAGAAGCATTGTTAGTGATGTGCGAAGAATTCTTGCCATGTTAAGATCTCAAGCTTCAGAATCAGACATGGATTATTTCACTTTTTATCCAAATATTAGAGACACTATGTTCAGAACCATTTCAGAAAGAATGAATAGAAGTAACCCCGGTATTTTAACTCCGGAAGTCGCTCAAAATATGTTGGCATCCAGCGGAACTGAAGCCATTGCTATTAGTACTCCTAGAGATCCTCCATTTTATCCATCGAGAAGAAATGGTACCGAACCAGCTGCCCCAACTGGTGGAATAAGACAAGAAAATGATGATGTTGCTGGCACTGGTATAACTGGTATAGCTGGTACCGATAGACCACATCGTCCAGAGCGTGGACCGAATGGAATCCGGGAATTTCTCAATGACTTCGGTGACTTGATTGAAGGCCGTGCTCCTGGAGGAATTCCAACCACCACTACTACCACTGCTGAAGCCAATGGAACTACTACTACTACTGGTACTGGTGGTGCTAGTGCTGGTGTATCAGTATCTCCAATTCTTCCGCCGATTAATGAACAGGAAAGAAGTGACAATCCCCTTAGAGATGTACTCAGGGGAGTTCTTCCAGATGGTTTAAGTAACATTATCTCACAATTCACCAACGGACAAGCAAATAGAATATTTGTTAATGGCCGAGAAATGGGCGATACAGGAAGAGCCAATGAAAGTCTGGAGAGATCTAGTCAAGGACCGGTCAGAGAAAGAGAAGAGCCCAGAGAAGACCAAGATATGGATGTACCAGATTTAGACTAAACATTAACCATCCACCACTAAAAGTTTCCTTTTAACGAGTTTTGATAAAAGAAAAAAAAAAAAAAGAAACATAAAAACCACTACTCCAAGAACTATATACCATCTAAAGAAATAAATTAAACCACCACACATGAAATAGTGGCTTTGGGTGCAATTGCAAGTAGCATATATCCCAGTTTATGCTAATTGGTCTATATTTATTCAATATTTATCAAAGATGTTACGATGCAATAGTCGATTATTTCACCACGGTAAGGGTCGGTTTTTCATGAGCCGTGACCTAGTTTGGGTTTCTAGTACCATTGTTTATATAGTAATGAGGTTAATAATAGACTATTACATGAACCACCTTCAACAACGACAACAAAAATGATATGAAACGATCAGCTATCTCGTTTTATAATGTCCACTGTCCAGGAACAGGGATTATAGAAGACATATAATTGGTTTTTCTTCACTCAGTTTACCTGAGAGTTTATCCGTTTACATTTCTTATTTCGTTTCAATGTATATTAATAAAACAGGCTAACCTACTATAGAACAATTATCGATGCAGAGAATCTATTTCTTTTCCTTCTTTTCCTTCTTTTCTTTCTTGTCTTTCTTTTCCTTCTTCTCCTTCTTTTCCTTCTTTTCCTTCTTGGACTTCTTTTCTTTCTTGGAATCTTCTTCTTCTTCGTCGTCTTCTTCTCTCTTTCTCTTCTTTTCCTTCTTGTCTTTCTTATCCTTCTTTTCCTTCTTTTCCTTCTTTTCATCAACTTCTTCAGTTTCAGATTCATCATCGGAATCAATGGCAGCATCAGCATCAGCATTGTAAGCACGAGCTTCGGTTATTTCAACCTTTGGTTGGTCCCTAACAACCTTGGAAGTGGTTCTTAAATCACGGCCTTCTAAAGTACTTAATCTGGATTCAACCTTGGCTCTAACTTCTAAACCGAAATCACCGGAATCGTCACGGTCTTCAGCTAAAGAGTCATATCTTAAAGCAACAGCAGCCTTGGCAGCTAAGACTCTGGCAATCTTACCCTTGTTCTTACCAGAAGCTTGACCCACTAAAGAAGCATGGTATAATAAACCATATTTAGGAGTATCATGCTTGGTCTTTAAAGCTCTGAAAAGGGCCTTTTCAGCACCCAAGATTTGAATGGTGGAGGCTGGGGCCTTGGCTAAAGAAGTCAAAGAACCGGCGTGGGCAATTAATCTGGCACCGACCAATTCACCAACCAAAGCAGTCAAGTTTGGAGCAATGGCCTTCATTCTAGAGTTTAAGTAGTTGGATAATTTTTCTCTGTAAGCAGCAAATTCCACGATTTGTTCAGCCAAAGCCTTGATGTTATCTAAATCAATGGCGGTGATTTCAGTACCCATGGAGACTTCGGCAGCAGCCTTGACTCTTTCTTCGTGTTCTTCAGGTAAAATTTCACTTAAATCAGTATCAGCAGCATTAGATCTAATACCCATGACCAAGATGATTCTGGCGTAAGCAACAGAATCAACGATAATCTTGGCCAATTCAGGGAAATGCCAACCGTACCATTCCTTACATCTCATGGCGTAGGTGTTTAATTCTTTATCTAAATCATCCAATAAAGCAATGGCTTGAACAATCATGGTATCCACTTTATCAGCAGAAAACTTCAACTTATGACGACCAATGGAATGAGCCAAACCAAGAGACATTTGCTTGATGATAGAATCGTCTAAACCTGGTAATAATTCTGGTAAGAATTCTTTGATGGCTCTATGTAAATCAAGAGAGGCAGCATCAGAAACAACAGAAAAGTTAAGACCCAATTTGTTGATGGCATTACCCAACTTGGCTTCGGAAACAACCAAGGTGGCCTTCTTGTCGGACTTGACGTCTTCCAACATCTTCTTCAAGTTGTCACTGACTCTACCTTCAATAACAGCATTAGCTTCTTCTAAAGCAGTGGCTGCTGATTGGAACTTTTCGAAACGATGAACCTTGAAAGCTTGGGTGATTTTTTCAACGGTGTTCAAATCATCGATCAAAGAAGTGGACTTGTGGATCTTCTTGTCGGATGACTTCAATAAAGCATAACCCGCAGAGGTTTCCGTTAAAATGTAGGCCATTTTGGTTAGGGTATGGAGGTTTTGGGATGATGAAGCTTGGAAGATTTGAAAAATTGAGGTGATGAGGTGAGAAATTTTCGAGATCACGTGAGGCGATGAGATACCCTACCACTGGAACACTGGGGTTAGTGACAGCTACTTAGGAGTAGGAATGATTACGGTGGTGTGAAGATGAAGATACGTGAATATGTGAATATGTGAATATGTGAATACGTTAATACGTGAATATGTGCATAGTTTAATGTTATGTTGGTATGTTCGTAGTATAAGTGTGTAGTACTTTATAGTTGGAGAATACGGATTAAGTGGAGGTTGTGGTGCTGGCTGCCTTTTCTTGCTTCTCCTGCTTCTCCTGCTTCTCCTAGTTCTCCTATATCTGATTATTGGTCTACTATTTGTCTACTATTACTGTATTGGTATTGTATCTCGTGCGTGTTAGCGATGTTAGAAGTTGAGGAATTGGTGTTGACGTGGAAAGAAGGGTGGAGAATTGGGTAGAGGATTGGACAGAGGATTGTGTGGTGCAGAGTGTCTGTTTCTGGGTCTCTGGACCCCAAGAAGTCACTGGTGTGTTGTGTATTGGCTAGGTAGAGTAGGGCGATGTGCAGGACTTGAAGAGATGATGAGAAGGGAGTATACACTGGAATAAGGGGAGTCATGAGGGATAGCTGCCACTTAGAGGCTCTGTGTTCCGCGGCGAAGCACCATTGTGTTTTTATGGAGCTTTCTGGAAATTTTATCGACTTGTAGGTGTGAATGGGAAGTTTTGCTTAGTCGTGTATTATGTAATCATTGGTGATGCAGACTATTCCTACAAAAAGGCCAGAAACTAGAAATTGGTAGCTGTAAGTGGCCCAATGGGCGGAATTTCTTCACCTGGAGCAGTTATAAGGTATTCCAAACTCAAGCCAAAAAGAAATTTTCAAATTATTCAGATTTAGTGAATTTTTCACTACTTCATTAGTAACAGGAATGCCGTTGATATATGCCCAATGTTTTAAAGCAATATTGCCTTGACAAGCTCCCGTGCACTTCATTAAATCCCCGTGATGCTCTCTTCGCTTCCCTGGCATAAAGAAGTATTTTCAAGGCTAAGGTATTCTGGTAATTAAGTATTTGCACCCAATCGTACACACAAAACCCACAGTTCAACACCACACCCAAATCAATACACAGCCCATAAACACAAACCCATAAATACCCCCCTTCTTCTAGGATAATTCCGGGCTCAATACTCCTTACTTACATTACAACCGTAGGTGAGCTAACCATTTTCAAATCACCTCGTTTCACCTGTCAACTCTCATGTCCATCGGACCAGTCCACTTGTTTCGTGCGCATCTCTGTATTTGATCCCATCAAACGCGTATCACATCTCCACTATCACCACCTATAACGGCCAGCATGGACAAGAGACCGCTAGGATCACCAACATCCAAGGATCCCAAGCGGAACAAGGCCCACTCTGTGGCCTCGGAATCCATCAAACCATCTCGGAAACCCCACAAAACCACCTACTTCTTTGGTCCTGTCAATAACCTTACCAGGTCTACAATGGCACCAGCATCAGGTCCACATGGAAGGGAGAAAACACCCAAACAAGAGGAAGAGGTACGAGCAGTACACCCCAGCTCCGATGATAAACGCCAAATCATCAATGATATCCTTGCCCACCAAAGCTCAGACGACAGCTTTGAAGGTATACGGTGGAGGGCCAGCCCCACAAGAGCTACCAGTAGTACCGTTAAAGATAGAATCCCATCATCACCATTGAAGAACAACATAACATCGCCACCAGTGACGGTCCAAAGGCAATCGCTTGATATCGTGAATCCTGTGCTTTCCAAGTATGGCAGCGATTTCCATAATATACTATCCCAGAATACTCCATCTTTGAACCGGACCTTCTCTGACACGTCTTCTGCCGAGACATCAAATAAACGGAAACTATACCAAAGGTCTCCCACACTACCCAGGGCCAAATCTAGCGGTCTAGATGCTTTAATACGGACCGATACCAGGAAAACTAAGAATAGTTTAAGCAGTTGGATGGACAGATTCGAGTCTGATCTGATTGAAAAGAAGCCAGAAAGACCCGAAAGTGAAGGTTTCACAGACGAGATCTCGGAAGATCCGTTCTCTGACGATGATTCTGAGGTTTTTGCTGCTTTGGCTACCCAAAAAGCTGCCCAAATAGATTCAAATACCAAGAGCCAGTCCAATTACATCCCATCTACAGATCCACTGAAGAAGACAGTTACATTTGAACAGAAGAAGGATACAGAGGATTTAGTGGTGAATATCACGGAAAAAGAAATACATCCTTCTCCAATTAACGTATCTACTCCTGTAAGCGACTCTGATGATCCGTTTTCTGACGATGATTCTGAGATTGTGCAAATAATGGCACCAAAACCTTCAGAAGTCACAGAAGTACTTCAGAACCCATCCCAGGTGCCAACACGGGTACCTGACAAAGAACCATACCTTCACAGGCAAACTGAGACATCTACTCAAGTAAAGAGGGACGCCGTTCACGCTACATCCTTCCAGAAGAGCATACAAAAATTCGAAAAATTACAGTTGAATAAAACTGACTACCAAGAGAAAGAAGTAACAGCCCAGCTTTCTTTCGAGCGGTCAGATCTCCGTAGATACCAGATTAAAGGCATCAAAGAAAATATCTATGGAGGCTCTAAAAAGCAGCTTATAATGGAAGTTGCAAATTCAGCATTAGAAAATCAGAAACTCATTATCAGAGGTGAGTATACTGAACTAGACTACGAAATTAACGACATCATACACATCATAATCACAAATCCACAGGCACCAAAGCTTATCGACGACACCAATAACCTCTTAATCTGGAACCCAGATACTCTTATTTCAGCCACTGCCATATCCCAACAATTATCTTGTCCCAGAAAAGTGGTATTGACAAACAGATTGAAATTTCCAGGTGAACTGTCTTTGCCATTGATCATTGGGGAAATAATTCACCGCATTTTCCAGGCTTGTTTCACCACCAATGAATATTCCATGAAGTATATGTTGGAACTTACTGATCAATTTATACAAGAAGACCTTTTAAACATTCTCAGTGTTGGCCCAGAAGTCAAACAGGTAAAGGAAGAGATCGTCAAACAACTCCCATACTTGCTCAAATGGTTTGATACCTACTATCGCCAGCCATTGTCCGTCAAAAACGTCATAGATTCAGGCTTCAAAGATAAGGTGAAATTTGCAGTCAGTGAAGTTCTTGATATCGAAGAAAATATCTGGTCTCCAATGTATGGGGTCAAGGGTATGGTCGATGCCAGTTTGGAGGTGAAAATGAAGAACGAAACTTTAAATGGATCTTATTTAATGCCAATGGAAATCAAAACAGGAAGAGAACATATTACTCACCAAGCACAAGCGTCATTATATGCTTTATTGTACAAAGATAGGTATGAAATGGATATTAATTCATTTCTTTTGGTATACACCAAAGAAGGTGTGACCAAGAAATGTGATATTTCAAAGCAGGACTTGAAGTCATTGATTAATTTAAGAAACAGGATGACTAAATATTTTAAAGGGCACACCAGAGAATTACCTCCATTACTAAAAAGAACCATGTGTGATTTTTGTCCTGTCCAAGAATCTTGCATGACAATTAATAAGCTAGATGAAGAGGGAACTGCCGAGGAGAGTGGAATTCCTCCCGAGATGTACCATCAAATCACTGACCATTTAAACGGAAAGGCCCAGTATAAAGAGTTTTATGATTACTGGGACCAGCTACTCACTCACGAAGAAAGTGTCCTGAGAAAGGCATTGAAGTATCTTTGGGTGCACACAGCAAAGGAGAGAGAAAGACAAGAGGGGATGGCCATTGGTGATCTTATTATAACCAGCGTGGAAGATAAACCACTTGAAGGAAGATACTACTATACTTTAACCAGACCTAGGGGAGACTGGACAGGAAGTAAGATTGTAAAGTATGACAGAATCATCATCAGTGATGAAAAAGGTCATTTCAATTTATCTGGTGGGACCGTTATATCTATGACCAATGATACAATCATTGTGTCCACAGGAAGAAGGGTCCACACCACCAATTTGGAGTTGAAAGGAAGCCAATTAGGTTCACCACACCGTGATCAAATCTATAAAAGTGCTTTGAGAAACCAAATCAAATATGATTCTTCTACCACCTATAGAATAGATAAAGATGAATTTTTTGAAGGTATGGGTTTAGCAAGATACAATATTCTTAATTTATTCCTCAAGAATGGAGACGACAAAAGGAGAAGACTTATAGTGGACTTAGATGCTCCTAAATTTTCCGAACAACCATTGAAGTATAAAGCTGATCCTTCCAAATTTAACCCAGATCAAATCAAAGCATTCGAAAAGGTATTAACCACCCAAGACTACTCTTTAATTTTGGGTATGCCTGGTACAGGTAAGACTACTGTTATTGCCCAATTAATTGCATATCTTGTCGAGAACGAGAAAACAGTTCTTTTAGCTTCTTATACCCATTCAGCAGTCGATAATATTCTAATTAAGCTTAAATCATATGGACTTGATTTTCTTAGAATTGGGTTTCAACCTAGAGTACATCCAGAAATCCAACCTTATGTTCCAGGCTCCAAAATTGAAACATATATGGATTTTTGCGATACCTACTTAACTCCTCCGATTATGGCATCAACCTGTCTTGGTATTGGTGATGTTGCTTTCAATCTTCGTCCAAGCTTTGATTATTGTATCATTGATGAAGCTTCACAAGTCTCTATGCCTATCAGTTTGGGACCGTTGAGATTCTGTGAAAAGTTCGTATTGGTTGGTGACCACTTACAATTACCTCCATTGGTTCAGCACAACAGTCCACAAGTGAAAAGTGGATTGTCTAAATCTCTCTTTAAGATATTGGCTGAAGAACATCCTAAAAGTATGGTGGAATTGACCTACCAGTACCGTATGTGCTACGAGATAATGCAACTCTCCAACATTTTGGTGTATCAAAACCGGTTGAAATGTGGCTCTGAAGAAGTTGCAAACCAAAGCTTAAAAATTCCATCACCAGAGAAACTTGATGCCTATGTACAAGAACCAAATGCTGAGTTCTGGCTTCATAATATATTGAAAGAGGAAAACAAGGTACTTTTTTTGAATCATGATGCTCTTCCAGCATATGAAAGGTGTATTGGTGAAAGAATAGACAATGTTATTGAAGCTGAACTTATAAGACAAATAGTTGAAGGATTGACGGCTTGTGGAGTCAGCGAGTCGAGCATTGGAGTAATGTCTTTTAACAGGGCTCAATTGAGATTCTTGAACAGGAAACTTCACAACAAGAAAGATGTTGAGATCTTGACAGCTGATCAGTATCAAGGAAGAGACAAGGACTGTATCATCATTTCATTAGTCAGATCTAATAGAGAAAAGAAGGCGGGTGATTTAGTTCAAGAATGGAGAAGAATTAATGTGGCGATCACCAGAGCCAAGTCGAAGCTTATTATCCTTGGATCCAAATCAACACTTTCATCTGCTGATAGTATTCGAACATTCATTGATCTTTTACAGGACAGAGGATGGATCTACAATTTGAGACCTAAGGCTGACCTAGTATATTATTTTCCAATGGTGCCAACTCAAGTAAACCAGGGGTCAGAAGCAAAGAGGTTAATTGAAAAGAATGATGTGGTGAGAGATATTGTAAATGATATGAAAGGGTCTTCGTAGAGGTAACAATTTGAATCGTTAATCCAAAAAGAATCCGGATGATTGAAAACTTAGCGATTGAAATGATCGTAACGACATTACGAAATAATATAGTACATTTGCATTGGTGGATGACCAACAAGAAACAACAATTATTACATTTATAGAGCTCAAATAAGATGCAAATTTTACAAAAGAAATCAAGTAGTAAAGATAAGCTGGTAATTAGTTTCATGTGCAAATATTATATAAGGCAATTTATTTTGCATCCAAATGTTTCTATTTAACCCACAAGAAGCTTCTATTTTAGCAATTTAGCAAGATTTTGTATTGCCAACCTAGCAATTATTCTACAGAATACTTATATGCTTCAAGGATTACTTGATTCACCTATCTACCTCTCAATATTATGGGTATGGCACCAAAACTCTAGACCAGCTAATTCACCATATGTGTGTGTGTGCTTTCTATCAGATAGCAAAAAATCTGAACTCAAAGTCAACATTACCAAGATTAATTTCATAACCATTGAATCCAATTCTAAACCGTTGATCTTGACGCTGTTCATTTGGGTTGTTTCTATTTCTTACTCTTCTCATTTGATTGAAGAAATTATGAAGAAAAAACGCTCCAATGAAGATCAAGGTCATTCCAATGGTTACATAGTCCGCAACGCTATACTCGAGGTAAGCATCATCAATATCCTGGCCCTCATGATGTGCGGTAGCTTTGTCTCTTTGACCATCCCTATTATCTTCTCTATTTTGAGATGCTTGATCAGGAGTTTCTTTCCTTATCTTTTTGAAAGCCTTCAACCAACCCCCTTTTTCTTCATTAGAATGAGTTTTCTTGCTGAACAAATACTTTAATCTCAATCTTAAAAGGGCCCAGTGAATCGGTATTTTGTAACTTAAACTGACATCTGGGTCACCTTCTACTTTATATTGCATACTCAAATCATAGTACCTTTTGGCTAAGAAATAGTCAACAGTATTGTTCAGAGTCCCCAAACCATATTCATACATATGACCAAGTTTGAATGAGGCATGGGACGAGATCTGTTTTGTTGCCTTTTGATAATATTGAAATGCTTTAGTATAATCAGGTTCTAATGCATTTTCAATTCCATCAAGGTATAAATCACCCAATAAAATCATTGAATCGATATCCTTTTGACTAGAAGACCTTTCAAGGTATTTTATGGCCGCTCTAATTCTATTTTCATCGAATGTTTTTAAATCGCCATATGGTACGAGTGTTTGAAGTTGGTAAAGAAGATGTACAGTAGAAATCTGGGCATTTTTTAATCCTTGTTCTGCTGCCATTGAATAGCCAATTAAAGCATTTTGGAAGTTACCGCTGACAAATTCATCAAATGCATATTTTAAATGAGGTAAAAAGAACAGTTCCATCAGTTCAATAAACATCTTATAGTAAAGAATGGTTGTTCGGGCATCGAACCTCTTTTCAGGATCCACATAGTTTTGTAACCCAGACTCAGCAAAATCTGCATAATAATACCATGATTCTAAAACTCCACTATGTGCTGCATTGAGTATACTTGTACAAATTTGCTGGGCATGTCCTCCAGCCACAGGATCTTGATTTGGACTTATTGCTATTAGAAATTTGGCTAGATATAAGTTTGCCTTAGCAGACCCACTTTGAATCGCCAGAACATAATTTTCAATCACTTCCGTTTCATTTATAGCCTTTCCAAATAATCCAAATTCTTTCATTTGTCCTAAATCAGCGTATGAGAGGCCATGTGGCTTAATAGAAACTGCAATTTCATGAAGTTTCCTGGCTAGTCTGTAATTCTTATCAGTGCCAAAACCTTTATATGCCATATGACCCAATCTTGCGTGACACAGGCTAATAAAAGTTCTATCTATGCTGTCAATATTCAGGAACTGGTTACCACCATATTTACGGTGTCCAATTTGTATACACTCATCAAAATATTCATGGGCTTTGGTTCTATTTGCAGGAGTGAAAAGGTCTCCTTCATAGTACTTCATCCCAGTATAGTATAAGTTCACAAACTCATGATCATTATTATCATAGTTATATTCTTCAAAGCTCTTGATGGTATCAGAATAAAACTTCACTATGGATTCAATTGAATTACGGGATTCACTTAATTTTTCACCATAAATACCTCCATTAAAATCACAGACTTTAATATTATGGCTGATTTTAGATTCGAATACATGTTCATGTAATTTTGGTAAGTTTTTAATTCCAATATTGGCCAAACGGGAATAATAATGAAGGGATAATTCATAGTTGACAGGTACTCCTATACCATTGTAGTGCCTGTATGCAAGGGCGAGGATCGAGTTATTGTCTCCATTTTCCATTCCAAGATGGTAGTATAAATTGGCTTTAACTTGGTCTACTTTTACTTCCCCAAACAATCCTGATGCATAGATGTAACCTAACATGAAGTATGCATGGCCATTACCTTCAATTGATACTGCCTTGTGGTACAATTCAAGCGACTTTTGATAATCCGGCGTCACAGAATAATTTCCAAATATGTACATATCTGCGAGCGCTACAATAGCATCTATATGGTTATAGGAAGCTGCTTCGTCAAGAAGTGGAATCGCTAATTTAGTGATATTTTCTGGTACTGGGGCTCTAGCTGTAAGCGGGGTGCGCTCATAATCTTTGATGGTGGAATTGTATTGAGGAATATCAAAGGATCCCAGTGATATGGCATTTTCAAGCCGTTTGTTCCGTTTGTTCTGTTGATCTGGTGGTAGAGAAATTATAACTGCCATGGCACTTTCATATATCCCAGACGGGCTTTCATCCGATCCGAACGTTGATTTATAGAAAGAATCATTAGGAAGCTTGGATCGTTCGGCTCGTTTGGTTTGTTTGGTTCGCTTGACGCCATTTGGTTTATTTGATGTTGGATTGGTATTGCCAATGATCTGTGTATCCGAGATGGATTCGTGTATCAGGTTCGAAACACGTCCGGGATCGGAATTGGATGCAGAGTCGGACGCTGATTGTGCAAGCGTCACAAGGACTGACACAACACTGAGCGTTGTGAGGATTCTCATATCAACATATCTTTGTCTTGGAAAGGCTGTCAGTTAAGGAAGTGACACGAATTGGTTTGATCATGGGGAGTGCGGGTACCGATTTGTGATAACGGCATAGTCTATTAACAGTTAGGAAATACAGTGGGATGGAGTAAGTGCGAACTTGGGTGGTAAATGGGTGGTAAATGGGTGCTTTGAAGATGAGAGAATGTCTATTAGTGATCGTACTTGGACAACTTTTAGCGATAATAGAGCAAGTTTTGCTGGTTTTTGTGGTTATATGATGCATAATTGGATGTGAGTATAGACATACCAGTTAGAAGTAATTATTCACATAGTGTATGCTTAAGCAGCTGCAACGCAGTAGCACTTGAAAAGCATAATTTATGCCATGGACAGAAAACGGTCTACGAGGTGCAGGCAGATCCAAAGCACCTTATAGGAGTACTACTTGACAAGAACTATTATGGTGGTTTGTATAGTTCAAAGAGTTTCTCGTTTGGTTTTGTGCTAAGACACCAATTACAACATAGTAGCAGGTAATTATATCATTTAATAACTCGCCTGTGACTTTTCAGGAGAATGGATACACCAAGACTTTGTTTCAGAGGTATGTGTTTTATTAATTGATATTATTTAAACTCGTACAGGTGGGTCTCGTTTAGGATTCTCCTTTATTGATGACTATACTTATAAAATCATCCAAACAAACGAACCATGAGAGTTTTGATGTACGGGTATTTTGGGGTCTGAATCATCACTTTTGAAAATGTATTTTTTTCAAAGGGTTTTTTTGGGGGGGGTTCTAGAAATACACTTTTCTGGGTATTAACGATAATTAGTGATAATTATTAGAGCGGATTTATTTATTTATTTTTTTATTATCAATCAGCTATGCAAAGATGTTATTATCTGATCCTAGAAGCTCACCCCTAAGAAAAAGTTTATTGCTTTGAATGGGATTCAGATCTGTGATCGGCCTATTGTAGAGTTTACCTACAAAAATACTCAAACCCATCCATAACCACATATGCAAACTTGAACTCTTTGTAATAAGTAAGTCAAAGATGTGCATTTCTCGTCAAAGCACAGTCATGTGCACTTTTTCAAATAATGTAAATAGCGACTAGTCTGACGGTTATGCTGGAGGGGTTATTATTGGTCTATAACAACGGTCTGCAATTGATACCCAAAAATTGCAAAACTGCATCAAACAATAGCCCCATGGATCTTGGGGCTCAATAAGAAGTTTAACCATTTTGAATCTGGCATAATAATGCCACCTTACAATAGATCTTTATTAGATTAGCAACCTTGCAATTTAACTTCAATACCATCTGATGCAAAGTTTAATAATCAAATGGTTATTATCATAAAATTATTTCAATATAAGATCACAATCACAAAAAAGATCGTACCTTCAGATTGTGTGGTTACCTTTAATCGTGGACCCTTGTGCATTTACGGTACCTTTCCTTTAAATTAAAAAAAAAAAAAAAAAAAAAAAAGAAAAAAGAAAAAAAGAAAAAGAACAAGGAAATCTAAAAACTAAAAGGTCAATCTCTGGTTATTGTTTTTAGTATGTGGTTAGATTTAATCTTCTTGTATAGCAAAGTTTAATGGAGATAATCACCGTTAAGGTATTAAGTATCCTATCAGAGCTAGCTAATAATCTACAATTTCCAATTTCCAGATAAAAAAGTCACACTACCGGCAACAACTTTATAATCCAGTTTACAAATAATACTACAGGGATAAGATGAAAATGCAGTAAGTTTATCTGGTAATCGTTCAGCTGTGAATATAGATGCAAACGCCGTACAAGTTGCAGCATGCACATTAATTCAACCGCAAGTCGATATAACCATGGTACACCAAGCACAGTTGCGAAGAAGAAAAAAAGGGCCCTTAATCGTTGAGTATTTTCGTTTTCTAACAAATGATTTTGATTGTCTTTATTGTAATAAAAAGTTTTTCATCCACCAGTTATAAAATTTGTCATGGTGTTTGTCATGGATTTGTCATGAGGCTTGTCATAGAGTGTATGTCACGACTATAGCATAAATGACAAAGATGATAAATAACCCATAAACAGATCAACATCAATACAAGGTAGATAATGCTCAAGCAAAAGCAATATGTTTGCATATTATTAAACCATAAATGATTCAATAAATGTTATGCTAGTTATTAGATAATAAATAAAAAGGGTACGAATCAGGTAGAGATGCGCTCATTTGTTTGAACAATATTTCGGAGCACACAAAATACGATAAAACTGGTTACTGGAAAGGGTAGCTACCATTTTTGGAATGAAGTAGTCAAGTGTCTCCTGCTCTGGCTCCAAAACTGCAGTTTTTGCACCCTCTAGTAGAGACACCACTGTGGAAGAATTACAAGCTTTTCCACTGGCTTGGGAGATACAGCCATGAAACGCCACCTGGTTACCCCAAGAGCTACCAGAGGCCAGGTATCTGTAGCATTTAATATTCCCTACTGGTGGCTATAACTACATCAGGGCCTATTTGTGACTGTGCGGGCCCCTTTTTGCACCCAACTGGACAAACACCAGAAGTTTGGCTGCAACATCCACTAAAAATTGCAAACTCCATAATTGGCACCTCAGGATGCTGGATATCCCCATAACAGACTACCATTTTGGCTTACCATCGTTACTATACCCACATAGGCCATTGGTGGACCTGTGACTATACGCTCCAGCCACGCCAAAGTGGTCGCTTTTGGCTGCCCTTTTTGGAGAAGAGTCGCTGTTTCGCCAGTCCCCACATCCTCTCGCCAACTCAGCATACCTGGCCCCGTTAGAACACCTCTACCCCAAAGCTTGTCCAACCTCTTTAGTGGTGGGATCTTGGGTTGCAACCTGTCACGTGACCAAATGGATTTGGCTCAAGATGCCCGTTAAGGGCGGAGGAGACGGTCCTTTTGAGCTGGGGCATTCTGGCACTACTGTAAGTACCGCCCCAGCTTGCCCGCTGTTCTACCAGCTGTTCTGCCACCAGCCTGGTACCCCTGGCCCGCTCGGTGACGTCTCGGCTGACCCACACACGACCCCGCAAATCGCCAGATCACACCTCCAACTACTAAGCAAACATCAACCCCCAATTAACCAGTTATCAATGCCGTTACAGCTAGAGCCTCCTGATGGCGGTGACGACGGCGTGTTCAGATCCGCTCCAATGACGCTTGTCCAGTTTTATCTCACGATCGAATTGGCACGAGACGTGGTCAATTCTTTGGGCCGTCTTGGAAATGTGCACTTTAGAGACCTTAACTCGAAGCTTACCCCATTTCAGAGAACGTATATCAATGAGCTTCGGAACATCGACGGGGTCGAGTCTAAGCTTGATTATCTCCAAGAGATCATGATTCGGCACGGGATCGTTAACTTTGGTGATGTTTATGGAGATCACCAGCCATTTTCCAGTTCGAGTGAAATCGAAGACATCAAACAAAAGATCGAGTATTTCCACGAAAGAATCAGTCATTTGGAGCTGTCATACAATTCGTTGGACCACCAGAAGTCAGGACTTTTGGAGAATAGATACGTGGTCAGTGCATTGAACGATTTCCATGGGTCTACGTTGGTATCTTCTAATGATAATATGTTTGAGATTGAAGATGAGACGGAGGATGAAGATGACGTGGCCTTGTTGAACAACCGTAATGAGCATTTGGAATCAGCCGAAGGGGTTGGTTCCGAATCTCCTGCGGAATTCATGGGTTATAATTCAATTTCTGGTGCTATTGAAACTGATAAAGTTCCCGTTTTAAGGAAAATCTTATGGAGAACCCTTAGAGGTAACTTATATTTCCATGATATTCCAATCAGAGAAAAATTGATCAAAGATGATGAATTCGTAGAAAAGAGTGTCTTTGTGGTTTACATTCATGGTGAATATTTAAGAGATCGTGTTCGTAAGATCATTGCATCTTTAGATGGTAAAATCTATGAAAATGTCAATGGTGGTGAACTGGTTAGACATGCCACTTTAACTGAATTAAACTTACAAATTGAAAACCTTAATAAAATTGTCGATACTACCATGAATCATTTGGTCACTGAATTAAGAATTTTCCAAGAAGTTTTCCCAGAATATTCATATGCTATTCAACGTGAAAAATTGATTTATCAAATTCTAAATAAGTTTGATGAAGACAGTACTAGAAGATGTTTGGTTGGAGAAGGTTGGATTCCAAAGGCCGACCTCCCAATGGTTCGTCAAACCTTGAAACTGTTGGTAAGAGATAGAACCAATCAACCTACACCAAACTCTCAAGACTCCATATCTTTAGATGATGATAGTCAACTTAGAACAGCTTCTCCTGATAATTTCGACATAACCAGTTTTGATAGTGATGATTTTGGTTCCTTAATTGCAGTTGTAAATGAACTTTCAACTACCAGAACTCCTCCAACTTATCATAAAACCAACAAATTCACCAACGCTTTCCAAACCATTGTGGATGTCTATGGTATAGCTACTTATCAAGAAGTTAATCCGGGTCTTGCAACCATCATTACTTTCCCATTTATGTTTGCTATTATGTTTGGTGATATAGGACATGGATTTTTAGTTCTTTTGATTGCTTTATACCTTGTTCGAAATGAAGTTCACTTTGGTGCTATGAGAAACAAAGATGAAATTTTTGAAATGGCTTTCAGTGGTCGTTATATTTTGTTACTTATGGGTGTATTTTCCATATATACAGGTCTACTTTATAATGATATTTTTTCGAAATCATTAACATTATTCAAATCAGGTTGGGAATGGGAATTCCCAGAAGATTACGACCCTCATAAACCAATGTCATTGGTTGCAAAAAAAATTGCCGGAAAGACTTATCTATTCGGTTTAGATTGGGCCTGGCATGGAGCAGAAAATAATTTGTTATTCACAAATTCTTATAAAATGAAATTATCTATTCTTATGGGTTTTTGCCATATGAGTTATTCACTTTTCTTCAGTTTGGTCAATCATAGATTTTTCAAATCAAGAGTTGATATTATCGGAAATTTCATTCCTGGTCTTTTATTTATGATGAGTATTTTTGGATACTTATCATTAACTATTATCTACAAATGGTCAGTCGATTGGATTGGTACTGGCAGACAACCTCCTGGATTACTCAATATGTTAATTAATATGTTTTTATCTCCAGGAACTGTTGATGAACCACTCTATGCCGGACAAAAATACATTCAAGTATTTTTGGTATTAATTGCATTGGTTTGTGTTCCATGGTTATTAATTTACAAGCCCTTAACTTTGAAATTACAAAATGATAGAGCTGTTAAATTAGGGTATTCAAACTTACACACCCAAGCTGAACATTCTATTCAAATTCATGAAGAAGAACAAGCAATCGCATTGGAAAATGAATTGAATTATGATCCACCTGATGATAGAGATTCTTTGGAAATAGGTGATTATCATTTCCCAAATGACATTGAACCATTACATCATAATTCCGCATCTCATGGTGATGGTCACGAATTCAACCTTGGGGATATTGTCATTCATCAAGTCATTCATACCATTGAGTTTTGTTTGAACTGTGTTAGTCATACAGCTTCATACTTAAGATTATGGGCTTTATCTTTAGCTCACTCCCAATTATCCACTGTTTTATGGTCCATGACTATTCAAAATGCTTTCGGAACCACAGGTGCTTTTGGTGTTTTCATGACTGTGGTATTATTTGGAATGTGGTTTATCCTTACCTTCTGTATTTTGGTTTTAATGGAAGGTACATCTGCTATGTTGCACTCTTTGAGATTGCACTGGGTTGAAGCCATGTCCAAGTTTTTTGTGGGTGAAGGTTACGCTTATGAACCATTCAACTTTAAGGAGATAGATATATAGATCGATCAAACCAAGAAAATTAAATATATGATTCTTGATCATAACGATTATGTTTAAATTGGTCTATTAAAGTTGGTGATTTTTGGAGATTTTTTATAGGAATAGAATGAATCAAAAGGGAGCTGAATGTACAATAAAGCACCATTATTTAACGGCTAGATTAAGTGGTCATAGTTTCTATGAGAACCATGTCATTCCTGGGTTAGTTTTAAGTGTGAACTCAGAAAGAGGTTCTAATTTTACGAGAGTTTATTATTGATACTTCTTTCATGTATAATTACTTGTAGCCAGTTACTACATAACCTCCGTACCTCTTCCACTACTTCTATTTCAAGAAACCACCACATAGTGATCCTAAGCTGGCCGAGTCTTTACCCAGTGAGCTGCTTTACTCGTTATGCTCATTTAGCTACACTAAAAGTATCTCTTCTTATTTATTATTGTGGCTCATGAGATGGAACAACATTTTGCATCCATATCAAAGGTGAACAAGCCTTGTTTATGCCATTCCGAAACACATGAAGTGTATTGAATCCAGGTTATGGGGAGTGGTCTTGGTTTGTGGATCGTTTAGACTTGAATTTGCTTCTGGCTGGTTTTGTTGGTGAATTAAAGTTAATGATTGCAAAATTCTCATTACGCCTGAAAGAGCCTTGGACACAGCATCAAGACATCACTACAATTGGTGAATAAGTCGTGACATTTCGTAGCTATTTAATATGTTACTCTATACTCAAACTGGTTGATAGCATCAAAGAGCGTAGCATTACTTCGTTAATATTTTTTTTTAATAAACTGATTTCTTATAAGTACCTCACCATAAGGTACAAGGGCAACTGTAGTACGGGTGCTTAGAAGTACACCGTGGTAATAAAGGTCATTTGGGGCGTTGTCCCAATCTAACGGCTGCCCACAATCCTCCTAGGCAGAGGGTACTGGCAACTA
Organism: Suhomyces maxii; assembly: GCA_030574995.1. Classification (NCBI taxonomy): domain Eukaryota; kingdom Fungi; phylum Ascomycota; class Pichiomycetes; order Serinales; family Debaryomycetaceae; genus Suhomyces; species Suhomyces maxii. The sequence continues at coordinate 164,082 of JAJMGC010000025.1, forward strand.
GCAAAACACCATTATAGATTATGGAATTCTGGTAATCACTGGCATTTTTACCAGCACCAATGACCATGGCACCGGCAACTGGAGGGCCTATCATGGAGCCCAAGCCTCTGGAGAAGTACATCAAGCTACTCATGGCCTGGTAGTTGGCTGCTCCAAAGATATCCACCAAACAAGTTGGCAAGAGACTGATGATGGCCCCAGAGAAAACTCCATACATCACTACAAACGTAATGAAAGTGCCTCTGAGGTGGACCATCCACAAGGCAAATATGGACGCAGCACTTAGCACACTGCAAATTAGAATCATATTGAGCCTACCGATTTTATCACCTCCAAACCCAAGGACAATTTTGAAAATAGCATTAATCCCGTTGTTCAAACCAATGAACAAAGCTCCCTGGCTCTCGGTGAACCCAAGAGTCTGGCAATATTTGGACATATAGATAAGAGGGATGATATAACCAGCCGATTGCAAAAAGGAGCCACCAAGCTGGAGCCATACTTTAAAGGAACCCAACTGATTAATATTGAGTAATTTGTTGTTTTGGACCAACTTCATATCGGGAGACAATTTGACCAAGAAACTGGAAGAAACTGTCACCACCAAATTGATCAAGCCCAAGATTCGAAGACACCACTGCCAGCCTACATGAGAAATAAGGTATCGCGTGAGGTTAGCAATAGCCAAACCTCCAAACCCTGTCCCACTGAAAAGAGCACCCATTGCAATGGCTCTATGCTGATTGAAATACATTGGTGCACATACTACTGGTGGTAGATAGATAAGACTAGCACCCACACCATACAAAAGCCCTTGGGTCAAAATAAACTGGTAGAGCTGAGTGGACGAACCAGCCAAGATTAACCCTAATGACATTAAGATCGAACCTACCAACATAATGTTGCGAGGACTGAACTTGCTCATAAGATACTTATTAAAGATCCCACAGATATAGGTGAGGGCACTGCCAAAGGTACCCACAATAGCCACTTGAGAGTTGGTGGAATTGTGGAGAGGTCCCTCGTTTGAGGTGTAAAAATCTTGGAAAACACCATAGGAGAAACCCGTACCAAAAACCATAAAATTACAGAAAAAGCCGGCAGTTACGACTGCAATACCATCTCTAGAATCCCAAGCTTGTTGAAGAAAAGTGTTGAGTTTAGCTGGCAACAACTCTGCAAATTGAGAGATATTTTGGGTATGTTCGGCGAAGGGATGATCATCATGATCAAGTTGTTGAACACGCAGCAGGATTGGCAGAAGCAGAACCAGCGGCAGAAACAGGTGCATTGGCATCGGCATCGGCATCAGCAGCATGAGTACATGTTCCGGCGGTTGTGTAGGAGGAGGAGGTGGTGGTGGTTGTTGTTGTTGCAGAAGTGATCGCATTGTGAAAGAGGCGTTATGATTATATTGTCGCAATTCTTGTGAATCAGGTTCAGAATCAGAATCAGAATCAGGTTCAGGTTTAGGTTCAGGTTCAGGTTCAGGTTCAGGTTCACCCTCACTGCGATCCAAACGCCGGGATGATGGAGGTGCGCCAAACGATCTCAAGTGAGCGTTTTGAGGTACATCCTCAGGAACCAATAAACCCCGGCCAGTGGGCACCGATATGTTAGATGTAGAGTCTAATGCAGTCATTGCACTGGTACTTGCACTTGCGCATGAAACTGATTAATAAGATGGAAGTAATACAGTTCATGCTTTTTGCCCGGTGGATTTTTATTCGATGTGACTTTTCTACCCCAAGAATGCCGTTTTGTGGCAGTTTGTGGCAAATTGTGCGTCCAACCCTTTTGTGACTCCCATGGACTGGATATAAACAAGGAAACTTCGGATACTAGCTAAAGATCCTCGCAATATCCTAATCTGATTAGGGGTGACCGTATTGTAGGCTTAGGAACGCATCGGCTTTGTTACCACTTATAGGAGGGATCAGTTCCGGTGGGGTATCGATTTTAAGGTTGGGAAATAAAAAGATCATCGTTACCTTCATGGTTCCTAGGTTATATCCGCAACTTGCAGTTCATGTTCTTTTTTTTTTTTTCTCTTTATATATACATGAAGATTGATGCATGCACCTTTTTCATGCTGGGTACTTTCCCAATGTATTGGGTATTGTGTTTAATAATAAAATGCTTCTTCCTCTCCTTCATGTCCTAATGTCGGCTTTCGACCTATGGAATTGCTTACGATAGAAACGTAATGAAACTTGTTTTTAACAAGAAAAGTTTTTTTTTTTTTGTTTCATGACAATCCTCGTAATTACTACTCATATCCGTGTTTGCGGTTTTCTTTTATGGTTCCACTACACTTGAATTCCCTGGAAATAATTTGGATCATCACGTATGCTCATTTCGGGTCTAGACAACTCAGGTGTCAAAATAAGACAGCGATGTCATACTGCAATACTCACTTGAGCTCCAAATCCACCTGAGATTAAGTTTGACAGAATTGATTGAATAATTGGTTATGCAGCAATCAAATACTGATTACGAAATGATTGCTGCATATTTTTCCAGCTATCTTTGATGTTATCTCGTTTACGGTAATCTGGATTCAATAGAACCCATCGATTTAAGCTTTCATGCATCAGCCTGCCTAGTGCGCTTGACGAGCGAAATCAATATCGAACGATGGAAGAACGATATTTTAGCAGGGAATTGGGTCATACTGGTTCTTCTAGAACATCACTGCCGAGGGTCTTTTAGAACAAATCGGGGCCTTACTGCCAGAAAATAGAAACATCCCCATCAACTGACTGAAAATCAACTAGAGCTATCGTCTCTATTATAATTTTGGGGAAAACTTTAAAATACTCTCTCGCCCATAAACCCCCCATATTTGGTTTGTAGTCTAGCGAAATTCGTGGTTCCAAGCTTAGTTTAATTAAATTAATTTATTGTTTTATTGTCTTCAATTTCAATCCCCAAGGTTTAAGCTTCGAATTATTACCTATTCCTACTAGGAACAAGTTTTAATTTAAACACATTCCAACGTTGATACACAGTTAACTATACACTTCTGTAGCTACAATTAAAAGAATGTTTATATATTGAATTAATTTACCTTATAATATATCTGGTAAAAATATGTCACAATGATGATACAGATTATCATGGGGTGCTTTATCTATTAAGGAGTAACCCACGATAATTTATTTTTCTATGAGCTTTTGGTTTTTCATAAATATAGGCATCATGGGCTGTTTGTCTGTGTTCTGTCATTATGATGATTTTGTTTTAAACTTCAGGGTAAGAATATTTTGTAGTGTGTGTGATTCATTTCAGAGTTTGAGTTCAAGCCATTGTTACAAGCTGATCGGGTTTCCGGTTGTTGTAATTATTTCTTGTTGACCCCAATACTCTTTTTTGTTGGCTGTTAATGTTAATTAATTAGCTGGAAAAGAAATTAGATTACTAATGGAATGGCCATGATCGAACCGTCAAACAAAAAAAAAATCTCCTACCCTCTTGAAAAGTCCACTTTTCTTTGAAGTTGCAAATTTTACATCTCCTGTCAAATAGCATCTACCACATATTGCTGCAACCACAAGAAAGAAATCAAAAAAAAAATTCAATTGGGTGCAAACTCCTACCCTCGTTCTATCCACCACAATCCAGTTGTAAGTCTTGTATAAACTCACAGCTTGACTACAATCAGTTGGGAGGACTTCTCTTGTAGCTCAATCATCCAAGTTGATTCTCTTTCCTGAAGTCAACATCCGTTGAACTTCATCCAAGGTCCACGGCCTGATTCTGTTTCTCATCTTATCATGCAATTTCTGCTTTACAAACTCAACACCACAATCATTTCTGGCAGCTTCATCTTCAATGAATTTGATGATCTTGAGTCTAGTATGTCTAAACTGTCTTTCCGAGCTGCCGTGTACTTTAAGCCATTCGGTCATGGTGATTTCATGATCCTTCAACTCTTTTTCCAAACCCTTGAAATCATCCCACATCTCAAATAATGAAGATGCTTGTCTTGAGAGTCTTCTGTTGAGAACAGCTTGTCTCTTGAGTTCTTCCTGAGAGATATAAGTCATTCCATCTTGACTTCCTGGTGTCATTACTGGTATAGATACTTGTGGATGTACCGGAGGAACTTGTATGGATTGAATATGGATACGAGGGTCCCCATGGTACAATGGTTTGTACGGATGTTGAGATGGAGGAACTTGATGCTGTGATGCCATGTGATGTGCTGGTGGAGGATGCGGAGATTGTACAGTTGCAGGTGGTGGCGGTGGTGGTGCTTGCTGCTGCTGCTGCTGCTGCTGCTGCTGCTGCAGTTGATGTGAGTTGGAGTTTAATGGCTGCACCAGCACATTTGATGACTGTTGATTAAAATCATTGAGCTTTCCGAGAAGCTCCACGGTATTATTGATTCCCAGGCGTAGATTGGAGATCCCTACAGTATTGATCAACTCCGACGTCTCCTGCAAACTCAGCTGAGCCAAAGGAATCAGGTTCTTCTGCCGCGCTGTCAAGAGTAGCAATAACCCACTAGTTGTATTTTGAATTTTTTGCAACAATTCGCTCTGCGACTGGAACACTTCATTCTGTTTAGCAACGAAATCAGTCAATTGACTATAGAAATTCTGATGTTGAAGCTTGTAGTCAGCCACAGTTTCTGAAAGTTGATTGATTTTATTTGTTTGTTCATTGTACAAAGATTGTAGCTGTAATAATTTGATACTTTCTTGACTTTCTTGACTCTCGCTACGAGATGAGACAGGTCTATATTTTGTATCATTAGCATTGGAAATAAAAAGTGGCACCTTTGCTAGATTACCAGATTGTACCATTTGATCGGCATAATTATTGAAAATATCAGAATTGAAAATAGGGTGTTTGGAAAGACAATTTTCGGGGTAAAGTTTTTTGATCATTACCATATCTTGACATAAGCTTCTTCTTAAACACAAAAGAACTCTTTTAAATTTATCATAATTCGGAGAATTCATAAAATCTGCTGATTCATAAGCTAAAAATGGGAAGATTTGATCAAGTAGTTCCTTCGGAGGTTCAATTGAATTTCTTGGATTATTATACTCATTAATTGAGTTAAATCCAGCAAATTTAGCCATAGTATTTATAGGAAGATTATTTTTATCCAACAGAATTAATCTTTCAGACTCATCGAAATCTCTGGTGGTTAAGAGCTTATTCAAATTTATATCTCTAAATGATAAGTTAGAAAGCTTCAAAGCTGAAGCCGAAGCTTTATGTTGTTGACAATAAGAAATTCCCGACATTCGATTATTACCATTGAGAAGTTTTAATTCTTCCAAAGTAATTTTGGTAGTAGGGGTCAATTTTAATTCTATGGATCCATATAAATCAGGAACATGAAATCTAGTGAAAAGGTAAGCTCCTAAAGCTAGATGGGGACAAAACTCAAGGTATTTACCTCTCAATGCTCCATGATAAAAGTGTGGGTGTTCGGTACTTGAAGAAGTATTATTTTTTGTTCTTATAACAAGAGTAGAGTCATCAGTAAATTCAATATCACCAAATTCAATTTCTCTTTTTTGAAGATTTTTTAAATATAATGAATGGCTAAGGGAAAAATCAAGAATTGTCCGGAACAGTTTATGATAAGTTAAATAGGATGAGGAGGTTTGGGATTCCCATAAAGGCTTGACCATTTTGAAGTAATCATTGATGGAGTAAACATTTTGATCCACAACGGAGTCTTCGGAGTCAGACATTTTTTGGATAAAGATACTAAACAATAATAAATGATGAAGAACAAGATGATGAAGATGATGAAGATGAAGATGATGAAGTTTGTGAGTGATATAAATGTTTTCCAACTATTATGATTTATGAAAGGAATGGACAATTGGAACTGAAAGTCACTGATGTGACTAAGTCAATGGACTTTTCGAATGTGAAACGAAGAAATGAAAAAAAGACGTTGTATAATTATTTGCCAATTGAATAAATAGAAACAGGAATATTGCAGAATATATACGGACAAATGAAATGATGGGGGTGAAAATATGTCAATCCACCTATTATGCAGCTTATCTCAATATTCGAACACTTGACAAATAGTCTAAAAAAAAAACAAATAGATAAAATAATAATAATTTCTCCGTTAAAATTACAATATGAGATACAATTGAATTGGAAACGGAGGGTGAGAGTTTCTACTATCATATATTAAATGTGGGAGACTCGGTTGATATGGAGAGAAAGTGTCAAAAATATCATCAATATAATAATTAAATGGTTTCAACCACGAAAAAAAGAAACCGGTTGATATCCCCAATTGGGATCTAGATAGTGAGCCACGGCTACGAATCAAGCTTCGATAAAAATTCGAAAAAATAAAAAACAATAAACTAAAACATTTAAATTTTCTGTGACTATTAATTTGATTGTTTGCAAAATTAGTGAGAATTATTACCCACGCCAATGGTTGATGATAATCCATCTTCACACTGATTGATGTGAGTTACAATATATTTTTGATGCGCGGTCTGCAAGTGAAAAGGGAATGGTTAATACCAGCATATCCGTGCGTAGATGTATTCAAGGTAATGCTTGTAATTCTTTTTTTTTTTTTTTTTTACTTATTTTAATCTAATTTAGTTGTGGTTTGATAGGGTAACCAACTGCTTGTGAATTATTGGGCTATATTTGAATATCTTGAGAAAGAACTAGTTTAAAGCGAATCTAGGTCATTCAACACACACACCAGGAGGTGGGGGGTGGTGTAGATGACCGAATGTTCCGTCACACCCCCATGGGTCTCCTAGAGGGTTGGGGGTTGGAGTGAGGAGTGAGAAGGGAGGAGGAGGAGGAGGAGGAGGGGGTGTCTACAAATGTGAAGCTATTATTAATTTTGCATATAGTCTGCTGAGTGACAGAAAGCGCCAAGTCTGTGGCTAAGCACAATGCAACATATGAGAATGAGATTAAATATATCCCAATTGGAGTAATGAGCACACTTGCCGGGGTGTAACTGGTGTCAATTGCCCATAATGTACAGTTACACGGCAATATCCTTATCCCTCCTATCAAGCTATTGACACCTCCACCTCGGTCATCTGAAATTCTGGTATAATTACTCTAGTTAAGAACCATTCAAAAATTTAACCCTAACAACATTAATTTCACGTTCGTGCATTGCGTAAAAAATTATGTAGGTAAAATTCTCGATGTTATTTGTAGGAAATAAACAAAAAAAAAAAAACTTGCTGCTACTATTGTGATTTTTTTGCTTTCGGCATATTAGAATTTCTACATTAACCCTTTAACTCTGCATTTTGGGGTAATTTTTAGCCATAATCTGGGTATAATTTAAACTTTTGAAATAAATATAAAATGTCTCGTTAAACCTGTAGAAGCGTAAGAATTTGGTGGGTTAATTCAACCATTTATGCATGGAAGCCTTGTTGATTTTTAACTACTTAGGAATCTACGTTCTCGTCAATTCGTAAGTATCAACCAACAACGAATCCTCTCTCTAAGTTCGAAATCTCTGATGTTCCCCCTTTTACCTTGACCCTTGCATTACCTTCCCTACTTGTCCTTTTTCTACTGGTTAGAAATCTTTCCACTCAGTTTTTTTTTTTTTTTGTTAATTCTTAGACTTTCTACGATCTGCATAGTTTAAAACCATGATAAATTCATATCTACAGACAAGTAACTGAGAAAGAGAAAAGAAAAACAGTGGCTGGAGAGAAAAGTATCGTTTTTAGTTATTCAAACAGTTCATAATCCCCCTCCCCCTCTACTTTACTGGATTGGACATTGAACATTGAGCATACAATAATCATTCCCTCACAAATAACTTTTTGTATGTGCGTATGTATGCGTGTGTATGTATGTGTATTTTTTTTTTCGGGATGTTGGGTATATCCGAGTATGCTCCGGTATTCCCGCAGTGCCATGATAATCTTTCATACAGATTTTCATGTACTCTCAATCAGAATAAAGTTATACAGATGCTACTATCGGTTGTAAGGCCCTTGTAAGGCCCTTGTCTATGCTATTGTATACATTCCCTTTGGCCGTTTTCGTTTCATCTTACTATCGTTGTTTTGAGCCTGTTGCCCCAATACTTGTTACATCGTCCTCCTTACATTGCTATTTCTTAAACGCAGTTCCATGGATGTTATTTTTTCAATATAGTTTCCCCATCGCTGTAAGATTTGGGCGGGTTTATTTTAAAGGTGCAGATATAGGATCCCGAAATCTAACCTTAATGTGCAACAAAAAAATTTTTTGGTTTTTTTTTTTTTTTTTTTCGTTGTATTGATGTCTACAATTTTGGTGCACCACAGCCTTACGCCATTTGACCCACCAACGCAACTCCAACCAAAGCAAAGCAAAGTAGAGCAAGACGATTAGCGGGTAATGCGATGTCCAATCTTTTAAATACATATTATTTTTAAAAGATTATTCATAATGTCGGTGCTCGTAATTTCACGATTCTCATCTCGATTAGAGTTGGAGTCTGTGGTAAACATGTTAATTCCTATAATTTCGATGTACCATCTATTCTACAAAATTTCCTTCGCTAGCACGTAATAAAAAAGTGCTCATTTACCAACAGATCATTAGCATAAATTATTTTGTTAAATTAAAATAGTACAAAAATAAATAGTGGATAATATTCATATCATCTTATTATCTTGCGCGACATGAGAAATTCATGGCGAAACAATGTAATTTGGCCTAGTAAATACGAACTTTTATCTAATATGGTAAATCTCGTGTATCATCATTACTTGTCATTTAGACTAAGCTAAGAATGGAGCCATTTTTCTTGTTTATTCAGCGGTTTCGATATGAAAAGATACGCAAATCTCCTCTTTGATAAATTTCCGCTTTAAGTGCATAATTTTTTTTGTTTTTCCTTGTCCCCTTTTTGATCTCACTTGACAAGTTTACGAAATCCATTTCAACTTTTGTAGATTAGAAAAAGTTAATCGGCTTCTTCATATTCAATTCCATTCAAAATCATACCCTTTTGTACAATTAGTTTGGTTAATTCCGATCTGATATCAATATCCATACTTCTAGATGCTTTAGCTTCATTTAACCATTCTCTAGAGACTGTAATCATTTTATCCAAACTTTCATTATCTTCAATACCTGGAATCATTTCTTTAATTACCCTAACGGACGCGGTAAAACTTAATAAACTTAAGCTGTCTGCATTGGTCATGTTCAAATAACCAAGAATCTTAACTGCGCGTTCAACTTCTTGTATATTATAGTAGTATAATGCAACAGATGTGGTGGCTATTATGAATTTTTCATCATTAACAAGATTAAGTGAGCTGATAAGTGACTTCAGTGACTTCAACGACTTCATTCCTGGAACAATAAAACTGCCTTCTTCTTCATTTATCTCTTTTATGGTATTTTCTCCGTCATCATCCTGGTCGGATTCGTCGCATTCTCTTTCTTCTGGTTGTTGATCTTGTTCTTCTTGTCCTTCTTCTTGTTGTTCTTCTTCTTCTTCATAATCATCTTCTTCTTCATATAATTCGATATCTAAAGAATCATTGAAGAAATCATTGAAAATTTGTAATTTTTCGCTGACTTCGCCATATAGATCTTCAAGCAACTGTGGGGAATTTTCAGGATCCACAATAGCTCTAAACAACTTAAAATAACTGTACATGTTAGAGGATTTGAATGACACTGACAAACATGCTTCTAAGTTAGTCATATCCTTTTGGATTTCATTAGAGTCCAATCCCTTGGCAACATTAGACAAGTAGCTCAAGTTTAATTGATGAACAATTTCAAAGATTCTCCAATTCATGATGATATCATAAATATTTGATCCAGATAAGTTCATTAATTCAACATACTTAACATTGTTTTGACCATCAGTTAAACCTTCATTAATCTTTCTACCTTCAATAAGATTCTTTAATCTGGCCATTAATGATTCTGATCCAAACATTGCTAATCCATCAACTTTACCAATCAAACCACTTAACTTTTGTAAGGATTCATCATCACCCTTATATTCAAGATTCAAGATTAAGGAAGCTTTGAATGATAAATGACGACCAATCAATTTAGATGAAATAGGATATTGATCAACCAAGAGTTTTCCTAATAAAATAGTTAAGAAAGAGTTTTCAAAATTAACTTCACTAATAGATAAAAGAATGTAATCTTTGAGAAGTTGAGGCCAGATAATTCTACCAACTCTCAATCTATTCAAGATTTGTTTCTTTTGAGAAGGTTCCATTAATAAAGGTAATCTCAAGCCAAAACTCACCAAAAACCAATCCTTGACCAAACTATAGCCTCCAGTCAGCTTGGTCTTTTCTCCCTTAAATTGGCCCAACAAAGTAGGGAGTAAAATGCTGAGAAAACTACCCAAAATCATTAACACTTTCAAAAGTTTCCATAATTGTAATGTTAATGGAGATGGATGAGAAAGGAAAGCAGGGAAAAATGGTATAGCACTTAAACCCTTAAAATCATTAGGAGAACCTGATCCACCACCTGAAAATAAGGAAGTGGCCATAACAGTAGCCATACCACCAAGTAAAACCTTATTGTTGGCTTGGTATTGTTGTTGTTGTTGTTGTTGTTGTTGTTGAGGAGGTGATTGTTGGTAATACTGTTCTTGTAATTGTTGTGATGGTTGGTATGATTGAGAGTTGTTACTGTATGACTGTTGAACAGGGGTAGAGTTATAGCTTTGATCTTGAGGATAGTAACCAAATCCACCATTGTTGGTGGAGTTGTTAGAATTACTATTTTGAAGTGGTTGTGATTGTGGTTGTAGTGGTTGTGGTTTGGAGTCTGCTTCCTGAAGCAACTTTTGTAATTGGAGATTTTGTTGTCTTAACAATTCATTCTTACTTTCTAAATGCTTAATATATTCAGTGGCTTTGGTTAAAACACTGGCCTTATTTAATTTTGAAGCAGGGGTTAATCCTTCCAAGTCAGCTAATGACACATCCTTGGAACCAGCTGCAATTCTTAAAGAAGGAACAGCATCTCTTAACATCAAAATCTTAGAATTGATATTTGTACGATATTTCTTTTCAATCACATTATGAGAGGTCTTATCTTTGGTCTTCTTTGTTACTTTTCCCTTCGTAGCACCTATTATAAGTTCTGATTTTGGTTTGGCTGGTTCTGGTGAAGTATCAGCACTGCTTGTAGTGGGGTGATTTGCAGGGGATACATTAGCATTGGACTCTTGGGAGTAGGAATTGGTAGACATGGTACCAGCCCCTCTAGGTGCACTATAATCAGGAAATTCAGTATCAGCAGTTTTTTGCTTAATGACAGGATTACTGAACTGTTCATTCACATCCCCGTCCCACATGAGGTCCATCACGTTATTTAAGTTATTTTTGATACCTTCATCTCCACTAACCGATGATGGCAGAAGGTTATTGAAAGTACCAGAGATGGAATCGAGGAAGTTATCAGCAGCATCGAAATCGAAGTAGTTGTTTTCAAAATCATTTATTTTGGAAAACGGCATTTTGTAGATAGTGTTGTTATTGTTATTGTTATAATTATTGTTATAATTATAATTATAATTGAGAAGTACAGACCGCTATTCTGAATGTACTGGTTGGTACTGGAGTGAGGTCTCCAATTAACGTGGAATAAAAACCTGTATACGTTTGAAAAAAAAATTCAAAATTTGCTAGCCGGCAGTGCTGGGCGGAGATGATGATTTTTGATTAAATCAATCACTGGTGTGTATGTGGAATAGACTTGGAAAGGGTCTCCTTTTTTTACAGCCTGAGCTCTGGGGCAGTTGGCGGCTATTGGTGATGTATCGAGTGCAATGTACAAGTCTGGAACTGCGCAATCGTGGCTAATTCCTTTGATATAGATGGATAGAGTCTCCTCGGGGGGTTACAGTATGGGGTCAAGTCACATTAAGAGAAAATCGCCTGTTTTTATTGTGGGATCGGTAGTCATTGAAGGGGGAAATAAAATCAGGTCATTTTGGCCGTATGCAGGCAGAAAAATCAGGCTATTTCTTACGTAACACTCCGCTGAGGCGGTCCAATAAAAAGGAGCTACGGCCACGCAAAAAATTCATCGCCTACCGTCACCATCATTGTTAAACATATAAAAGAAGTCATCTACTGGGATCGTCATCCACAGCTTTGTTTCCTTGCTTTTTCTATGGGGATCTGTGGGCTCTAGGGGCTTCCAAACGTGCACAGGAGTTTTGGTGTGCCTGCTGGTACGTGTCACGTGTCACGTGACTTGGCCCAGAGAGATGTCCCAGTGATGTCTGGCTGCAAAATGCATAGATAGGGCGTTGGTGAATGGCAAGCATAAATAAATTATCCGGGTTAAACTGCCCTTGTTAAGGGCCAAGCAAGGGTCTATTGCGAGACACTGACAGACGGACCACAGACCTTGGATACAAAACCAAACAGGGTTTCGACAGTTAAAATAGGCCCCTCCACGTGAAGCATATCTGTAGGATAGGCTATATGGTATGATACGGTGTACCCAGCCATATTTCTTACCAAATCCTCATCTTTGCAGACCTAAACCGGATGCAATTTGTCGCATCGAAATTCGCCTATTTTCCAGGCAAGTGTTTAAAAATTTACCACCTTGCTTCGAACTTAATGCACAAGTAAGTTCAGGTACTAATCTTACACCGCGCGTTATTGTCGGCATAATTAGCCGAACAATACGCATCAACCAAGAATCATCTAGTTTGGGCAGCATACTCTTCCCCCAGCTCTTTGTTGAGTAGTAAAGCCAAAGATAAGCAAGCAAATCTAACAGTCCTATTTTGCGGTCAACGATCTAGGTAATCTAAAATCTAAAATATTGAAAAAAAAAAAAAAAAAAAATTGAAGTATCACCAAAATTTGTGCTCTAACAGGCATATGCTTTGCCCAAAAATACCCCTAAATGGACCTTCCTCTGGGTCGCTTATTCTAGCCCCGATGTGAAATTGGCCCCTAAGCCCTATTTGAACTTGCTCTGTGGTGGCTCGTTTTAGGCAGTGGGACGTTGTTTTTTCCTCATTTTGATAAAGCCGTACCCCACCACTTGCTTCTGGCGGTGCTGAAAAATTAGCTAATTCTTGATACCCACCACCAAACCATAGCTATATTGCTATATACGATACACTACCCCGTCGCTGATGATGATTCGTACTTAGTACAACGCCCCAAATGGAAAGATGGCTTAATACAACGTGGAACCTGAAATTAACCCCAACCTTCTATGGGCCTGTCTACGAATTATTCAGTTTTATTTTCAATGCTAGCAATGCACAGTTTATAAATTACGGTGATGACGTAGGTCCTACACTAAACCGTTATCTATACGGTCTATGGCAGGATTCACAACGTAATGCGCATGACTGACTTTCATGCTGAGTTCATTACATCAGTAGCTTGAGTTGAATAGAGCTGAAAAAAATGTGTAGTTCACAAAAAGGGAAATCTAAAGATAAAATATTATATAATAGTTTCACTATCTAAAATAATAATTTAAACTCTATTTGATTTTAGGGCAGAGAACTACCTGAAAATCCCAAAGCTCATATAAGCCAGTACACTTGACAGGTTTGATAGCTTATATCTTCCTTTTGGGTTAATTTGCAATGGAAAAACTGCCTAAAATGAGTCTATGAGCTTTATTAATGAGATGCTCCCTATAATTTCGAATTTTTTTTTTCTTTTTAATAGCAACAACCCGAAGCCTACTCTTTCTGTTGTATCTATATCCATTAATTATCATAAATATAAGCCCTAAGGCCGGAGGTGTGTATGTACAAAAAAAATCAGTTCAAGTCTTTGGAAACTTTCTTAATATGAAATAAAATAGTACATGTCCTTCTTTTCATATAGGAGGCAAGCTCTCTCTACAAACAGGGCATTGCAATTTATACTTCATCCAGTTTTCAAGACACTCGGAATGGAACAAATGATGACAAGGGGTAACCATGTATTCCTTGGTATTAATCTTTCGTCTTGCTTCGCTGTTTTCCTTATCTGCAAGAATTGGGAGTGCTAGATCAGTCATACAGATTGGACATGTAGACTTACATTCTATAATTCCATCGTGTTCTTCTTCGGCCTTGATATTGGCCAACAAATCGGAAGAAAACCCTCCAGATTCTAAATCTTGGATAGAAAGAACCATTTGATAATCATATGCCTTTGGTAACCATTTTTCATTGACCCAGAATCTGGCTCCCAAGTATGATTGAAGGTACAACAAAAATATTTGTAATGCCAACCAAACAGTCACAGCAATGGGCAATTTGGCATCATAGTGATGTCTCAATGGATTGGCTTCGTAAAGGGTGAAGTAATAAATTGGCAATACTCTCAAAAAACTGGTACCAAAAATAAAGGTCCAATCAAATACTCTTCTTCTGTTCTTTAAGGTTTGTCTCAAAAATTGGGGAATCCAGTATGAGTTTATAAAAATCAACCCCACATACTCAAATATTTTACGGTAAAGAACTCTCCAACTCAAAGAATTGGCAATAATGAATGTAGCAATGAAAGTAACAGTAAATCCTGTAGCAAAAATTGTATTAGAAAATGATGATTCTTCCCATTCTCCAGCAGGACCAGTGGCAGTTGGACCGGTTGTGGCGGGAGCTGCTGGAGTAACTGGTGGTTGAGGTGGAGGATTACTCATTGGAAGAGTTCCAGGAATTACAGGAGGTCCATTATTGACTGGTTGGCCGCCATTTCCACCATTTTGTTCTTGAGTATTATTGTCGGTTCCATTTGCAGTACCTCCTCTCAAGATTTCCCACCAGGTGATTCCTCTTTCGTTAACTTGTGTGGTTAAAACACTTACCATAAATCTCATTTCAAATATTCCACACATCACAAACATCACAGCTGCTACACTTGTGACTATCAAATATAATTCCTCCACATATGATGAAATTAACAAGAACATTAGAGCTAATAATGCATCTTGGAATCCAATGATGTAAAGGGTCTTGGTAGATATAATTGATAATTGACCTGGTGTCTTGACCTTATTGGTTTGATTCAAGAATAAGTATAATTGAGCTGAAATCACCAAAAGGAGACCAATCAATAAATTCTTCAATTGTCTTCTTGATATTTCTGTCTTAAGACCCTTGAAAACTGAGTCATTTTTCTTATAAATCAACTTTCCACAATCTGGTGAGTATAAAACGTAGTCTTTGACCACTATCTCAGGAATCTTGGCTGGTAATGGGACTCCCTCGGGACGAAGAAGTTCTTGATCAATAACCCTTAATTCTTCTTTGGTGAAATCGGTCTTTTCAAGTTGAATATATGCCACAAATTCACATTTTTGGTATGCTGTGATGACGTATGAATTCATATCATCAAGAGTGATATCTGAAGGGGATGTTTGGTTCAAGTAGCTGACCATTAATTTCTTTGAGAGCTCGAAATTAGATTCTGACATGGCAAAGTGTGGTAGAGCATAGCTTCCCATGAATTTGGCAGACCGGGTAAGCGTCAAAATGGACCCTGTTTCTTGAAAATAAATACCCTGAGACTCAATTGAAAAGTCTTGCACTTCGTCATAGTCCTTCAAGCCAATATTGATGTCTACAAGTATAGCATTGTCTATGATCTCTGGTTTCTTGTTCTTATCGGTCTGTGGGAGAGTAGGGTAATCACGTCCTTTGATGGTAAACGAAAGCTTCCCGTTCCCAGTAATATTTCCATCCTTAACATAGTCCGGCAGCAAGGGATCCAAGTCTTCTTCTGGTGGCGGAGGGTTATTATCTGGATCTTCTTCATATCGTTGCTTCCGATCCATATAATCACGAAGAGAGTCAGAGGTATAATAACGGAGATAGTCAGGAGGCAACAAGTCGTACGAGTCCAACTCCTTGCCCTGTTCGAACTCTCCATACGCAACTCCTGAGATGTTCAAAAGGTACGCCTTGTCCTTGAACAGTTCTTTGAGAGATATGGTTTCATGGTGGAGATTGGCCAGTCCGAGTCCTGCTCCTTCTGATTGATCCAATTCCTGTGCTTCTTTCAATTCTTCTGGTCCTGACCGTTTCACCTTCTCTTTCAGCCAGAACAGCTTGACTTTCTCGCTTACAGTGTTGGGTAATAGCGACCACTTTTCATCCTCCTTCCAGGGGTGCTTGGAGTTATACTCATGGAACGGCCAATGGCTGCTATTAAGACCCTTTTCCATGTCATCGTAGGACAAATGGAACCCGGTAAGATTGCCGTATCCGGTGGTGTAGTTCGCTTGCTCGATTTGATTGTAACTGTACTGAAGTTGATCTTGGAACCGGTCAAGTCTGTTCCTTTCCTCTGTTGAGTTCGGCTGGTCATTGTTGGACGGTAGTGAGAGGAAAATGAACATGAGGATGAAGAACATCAACGTCTGGCGGTCGACCTGCATCGTGGGCATGTGGATGGGTAGATGTGGGGCTATGGGGTAGGAGGTGTTGGAGTTGGAGTTGGAGTTGTGATTTGGCCACTAAGGGTTGAATTGTGTGAATCACGTGATTGAGTGGGCTGTGGCGCGTGATGTGTCATGTGATGAATATAAGAAGTGGCTACACAGAGATAAGAAAGGGCTTGAAGTTGAAAGTGGTGATCGAAGGGCTATTTGTGTTCTTAATTATAGCTGCTAATATTTTTAGTCTATTCTCTCCGGATCTGACGGAGCTAAATAGTCGCCTACTGACTGGAAAGGGCCTTAATACCGTACCAATGAAGGACAATTAAAATTGAACAATGGAGGCAAGCTCAGGCCGTTTCTCATCTGTATTTACTATTCTTTGATTTGTGCTCTCAAGTGGCCAGACCTTCTACTCAGATATGCTGCAATTCTTTTTGTAGATAGCACTTGAGTATTAAAGATCTTAATTAAACCAATAGTCAGAAGTCATATACCTTCAAAGCAAACGAAGTGATTTTCTAGTATATATTTCTTTATTTCGTCATCCAGTCTCAAAAATAACAACTTCACACAATTTTCCCGTATTGTAGAGCTTTTCCTACTTCATCTTTCATAGCCCAAAGCATTACTCCAAGAAAGCTAGTTGAGATTAAACAACTTGAAATAATTATAACTACAATAGAAAATTCAGACAAAAGCTCCTTAATAAAAACTTACTGCAATACTTGTGTTCCATTCTACCTACTTCTTAATGTTGGTGGATTAAGTACGCTTTCATTCATATACTTTTTGAACGCTATCTGTATCAATAAATGGCTGCGAAAAAGTACAACTTTACACCATTACACAACGATTGCTTGGAAAATTGGAAGTATTCCAGCCTAAAACTATTTTCAGCACTAACAACTACTAACGGAATCAATTTATTTACAAGACTTTTTTAATTTTTACTGGTCTACAAGTTAGCTTTTTTTTTCTTATCTTATCATTAAATACATTTTTTAAGGTATAAAAAGAACAGGTATGAATATCACACGGCATATCATAATACTACCATATCGGGTCTATCCTGGTTACTTTTTCGATTATGTGAATATGGTACATGAATGAGGTGTTCATATAATTGTCCTGCAACTATATTAGGCCGATTACATGAGCACAAGGGCTAAAACAGATGCAAATCCGACAACAATGCTGAAGCTAGTTGAAGTACCAACGTTGGTCAGTTGGATAGCTGGGGCAGCAGTGCTATTGGTTGAAGGAGCTGGGGCAGCAGATGCAGATTCAACATCTGGACCAGCACCTTCAGATTGTAAAGCTTTGTTAACAGGATGTGGAACGGTGGTAACGGCAGTATTAGTGGTAGTAACGGTATGGATGTTTTCTATTGGGACAACAGCGGTAGTACCTTGAGCAGCAGGAGCGGCTGGGGTAGTAGGAGCAGCAGGAGCAGGAGTTTCTTCTTCTTCTTCTTCTTCGTCATCACAAGAAGCATCACAGGTTTCAGAGTCGATGTCATCGTCATCTTCTTCATCTGTGGTCCAACCATCACAGAATTCGTCATCAGAACCTTCATCATCAGAACAAACACAGCTGGCATCACATTCTTCACCAGCACCAGAACCCCAAGATCCCCAAGAAGAACCGGAACCAGAAGAGCCAGAACCACCAGAGACACCATTCGAACCGGAACCAGAACCAGAAGAGCCGGAGCCCCAAGAGCCCCAAGATCCAGAAGATCCAGAGTCTTCAGGTGGACAGTCTTCAGCACCATCATCATCCCAAGTGGAACCAGAACCACCAGATCCCCAAGATCCAGATCCAGAACCGGAACCGGAAGAACCAGTTGGAGCAGCACCTCTGTGGACAGTAGTGTAAGTGGTGGTGTAGACGGTGTTCATGTTGGTGATGGTTTCAGTGACACAAATGTCTTCACCATCATTGTCATCATCTTCATCATCATCGTTACCACCTGGACCTGGAGCTGGACCATTAGTAGGATGAGGAGCACCAGTGACGGTGTTGGTAGTGTGGATTATATTGGTGAAAGTGTCAGTTTCACAGTTTTCATCGTCATCATCATCATCATCACCACTACCACCTGGAGTTGGTGCCTTAGTGGTAGTAGAACCACCACCATTGGTGTTACCTGGTTTATTGGTGGTTTGTGGTGGAGTAGTGTTACCTGGACCAGTTGGTTCGTCGGTACATTCTTCATCATCATCAGGACTGGTTGGTTGAGCGGAACCAGTAACAATTGGATCAGTTGGATCAGCAGAACCAGTGACAGTTGGAGCAACAGTTGGATCATCGGAACATTCTTCATCATCGTCAGAAACGATTGGGTCGGTAGCACTAGCGTTACCGGGGTTGTTGGTGACAGGGTTTGAGGCTAATGGATCCGAACCTGTTGGAGCAATGGTTTCAGATTCATCTGAACATTCTTCATCGTCATCAGGAGTAGAACTGGCTGGTCCGCCAGTAACAGGACCAGAACTAGCATTACCAGAAACTGGAGCATTGGTAACTGGATTGCTTGAATCGGAGCCAGTAGGAGTTCCAGCAGGGTCGGTTTCTTCACACTCTTCGTCATCATCGGTAGTACTAGCAGCAGCAGCCTTGGAATCGGTTTGAGAAGGAAGGAAAGAGCCAGAAGGATCTGGAATGGCGGTTTGACCTTCGCTGTTGGTGATAACACCAGTTGGAACAGCGGTACCAGATCCGGTTGGAGCAGCAGAATCGGTTTCATCGTCACATTCTTCATCATCATCTACTGAGCTGGCAGAAGCACTGTCAGAAGAATTAGCAGCAACCTTGAAAGCCTTTGGAGCGGCAGAAGAAGTAGAGTTTCTAGTGGAAGCGACAGTGGAGGATGAACCACCAAAGAGCTTGGCAAAGAGACCTTCGGAAGAAGAAGCAGAAGCAGAAGCAGAAGCACTGATGCTAGCAGAGCTGGAGCTAGCGGAGCTAGCAGAGCTGGATTCTTCAGCAGAGCTAGAAGAACCGAATAAACTGTCGAGGAAATTTTCAGAAGAGGAGCTGGCACTAGCAGAGCTGGAAGCAGAGCTGGAAGCAGAGCTAGACTCTTCGGCAGAGCTGGAACCAAACAACAATTGATTGAATGGTTTGGCACCGGCGGTGGAGCTGGCTTGGGAGCTGGAGCTAGAGCTAGAGCTAGAAGCCTTGGATGAGGAGCCAAACAAGTCATCAAACAAGCCGCCAGAGCTGGAGCTGGAGTCGGAGGAGCTGACCTCGATGGAAGAGCTAGAGGAGCTGGCCTCTTCGCTGGAGCTGGAAATGGTATCATCACTGGAAGTGCTCTCTTCAGTGGTATCGTCGCTGGAAGAGCCACCAAGCAAGTTGGCAAAGAGACTGTCACTGGACGATTTTTGAGCCTTTGCACCCGCAGTAGAGCTGGTGGACAAGGAGGAGGAGGATGATGATGATGATGATGAGCTTGAAGATGAAGATGAGGAGGAGGAAGACGACGACGAGTTGTGGTGTCTGGAGCTGGAGCTGGAAGAACTCAAGTCGGGTATGTCGTTTAAGAAGGAAGGAGCATCGGAAGGAGCTGGAGCAGCTTCAGTGGCAGCAGGAGCTGGGGAATCATCGGCTGGGCCAGTGGCAGCTGCTTCTGGACCAGCTGGGGCTGGGGCTGGGGCTGGGGCTGCTTCTGGAGCAGCAGCTGGAGCAGCTGGACCGGCTACCTTGGCACCGCCAAATAAGGAGTCAAGGAACCCTCTCTTTTCATTCTCTGCAGCTTGTGCAACGGCGGAAGTCACCAAGACAGTACTGACAACGGTGGTAATTCTCATAGTACGGACCACCTTATAATTGCATCAGACTAAAAGAACAGAACAAAGAACAAGAACAAGTTAAACGAGAGAACGGACAGATATTCTTTCTGGGGGGTGGTTGCCTGAAAATATGGTGGAAGGGTTTGGTTGGGTAGGATATTGGTCAAAGATATAGTGGTGGGAGATGGTTTGGTGGTGGCTGCAACCCGAATCAGGAAATAGTGGACTTGCCCAATCGGTTAAATTGGAACACCCATGCAACACCAGAATAGGAAATTAGGTAAGGTTTGGGGTAACTTGCCTAATCGGGTAATGTTATTTGCCAGAGGTGACTGCCTAAACCAGTAATACGAGAAAAGCGGAAATAGGGTCCGGTCACGTGATGTACATCTGTCCGTAGCTTCGGCCTGGTTTTCCAGCAAGCCCAGGGGAAATGGGCCAACGCCTGGCATTGGGGGCACTATGGTCGGGGCCTGAAGGCACACCAGCTTGCGAGCCATCCACGACGTCCCAACATGGTCAATTGTGGCCTGGTCTCTTACGTGCTCTAGTTCCAGGCTCGCGTCACGTGACTGCCGCCCCATATCCGTTTGGTGGGCCATTTCCTATTTGGGACATTTTCCAGTTGCAAAATTACCCTAAATTGCAATGATATACATTAGGTAAAGAAACCCACTATCACAGTAAGACCAAGAACCTTGGTGTTTGTTTACGAAAGTCCCTGTAGGTAATATTCGAGGAGGGGCCTCGAGAAGGGGCCCAACGCTTCATATGCACCAGTCAATTTAGGCCATATTTCGTTCAACTTGCACCTTTCGCCTCATCACTTTTAGTCTATGTCATTATACGGAAATATTCATTCGCCTAATTTCCCTGGAGCTAAAGGGACTCAAGTTATTAGCATAAGACAAGAATGGGGCGGCTACACTGTTGCAGTAGAAGTCTTGGCTTTTGGCTACTGATGTCCCTTTATTACTGGTTTGGTATAGTTGGTATTTATCTAGCATACTTCGTTACTTACCAAATACTATCATAGGTATGGTATTACCTAGCTTACAATGCCCAAAATAATATCAGCTAACTTACATTAACTTCTCTACTTACTTAGACCACGTCGACTATCATGATTCTATTCTTAACTGACTATGAATTTGACTATGATCATAGTACTTTAAATGGGAGATACTTTAATTACATAATGTATAATAGCTATTATGGACACTACTCTTCCCCTAAGGGACCTTCTCCTTTCTATTCATCCCTCTGTAACATCAAGGTATGCCATCAAGGTATGCAATTCCATTATATTGGACCTTATGTTCCCTTTTGAATCAGGGTTTTCAATCTGAAACAAAAGACAATAGACTAATTTCCATCTAGACTCAAGCCTAAAAAAGAAACTACACTAGCTATACTAGTTAAAATGGGTGCTGGTAACTACTATTAACTGGCGTAAAATCCACCATAGCTCTCAATCCCTGCCTCGAGGCCTCGTATATTGCTATTATGGACCGAGAACGCTAACTAGTACAGCCACAGATAAGTGCATAGAGTTACATTTCCCCATATTGCTACTTTGACACCTATCTTAAACACGTTGTTAGTTGGGCAGAGAAGTACTTTGGCAATCCTACCGTAGGTAGCTTCTAGTAATTGTATTACTCTAATTGTCAATGATAACTATAGCAATCGCTGCAATACTATAGAGGCTTTTCCAGTAGTAGAAGCTTATACTAAAATACACTAGAGACAGTCATAATTTGTTACTCTAGTTGTATAGACAGTAGGAGTGAGATAAAGCTTATGGCAGCTGGAGCTTAATCCTGCTGGTGATACCTGGTGATTAAAGGAGGTAGATTAATTGATACTGTAGAAGGAAAGATATGATACTGTAGCTTAACCGACTACTAGAAATTAAGTACGGCCATTCTTCCCTCCCTTTAAAGCTGTTTCCATGGGTATAGCATAGATTAGCAGAGAGTAGTCCGCTGTAATTCACGGTAGGGTCTTTTTGGCTATTCTCATTCACTTCAATGCTCGATAAAACAACTCACCATCCTTTCCATCAGTAAACTATAGTGTTTTTCGTTCTAGGACTTCCAGGATCAAAGGCAATTGATTGGTGATTTCTTTTGTATTACACCTTCCAAATCCTGTCACTTTCATTAACCAGGTTGGTCCTTTTTCCCCATCTCGTTTCACATGGTCCGGATATGAGGAATCATGGCGTGGGAGTAGCACCCTTTGCCATTCCAAAATATGTCAAGAGGGCTAAGCCAAAAGAAGTAATAACACCGCCTCTAGTGTGGGCCCTATGTTACAAATCAAGAAATAATTGTCACGAACAACAATAGTACTAATCAAGTAATAATTAGAATTGGGTGCAAAATTGGCGCCATACGGTTGAATTCCGGAACGAATCCAAACAAACGAAGTAACCAAAACGGATCAAAGAGACCTTACTTGATACGATGATTAAATGACTTTCTCCGCCTTCTTCTATCGCCTAAACCCTTTGTTCAAGATTGTTGTTGATAGGATCAAGCGATTGATCCTTTTGACCATTTTCAAGTAGTCACTTGATAATTTACTAAAGAATTGAACTGAATTAATTGAAATCCACTGATTCATTTGATTTAATGATCTACTTCATATCCTTTTGCACGTTCATTTATTATACAACATTATACTGTTAGGTATCTTACTATTAAATTAAATTATCTGGAGAGAAGATTCATGTACTCTTCTGGAGATAATTCTTGAGCTCTCTTGGTTAAAGCTCTTCTGATAGATCTCTTAATATGCTTTTTGAGAGCTCTCTTTTCAGCTCTCTTTTGCTTTTGAATGGTACAACAGCACTTCTTACCAGAAGAACCGAAAACATTCTTGCCTCCAGTTGGACTGCTACCGATGGAAGTACCTGGAGTTGAAGAACCCGAACCACCAAAGATGCTATCAACAACGGAGCTCAAGATTTCACCAAGTAATCCAGAGAGACTGAATCCAGATCCAGAACCAGAAGGATTGTTGGTAGATGGACCGAACAAATCTTCAATAAGTTCTTCCAAGAAAGAGCCGAAAGAACCACCGGAACCACCAGATGAGCCACCGGAACTACCACCGAATAAAGCGTCAATGACGTTTTCGATAAGAGAACCGAAATCAATGTGAGAAAGATCTTCTTCAATGTTGTCAATAACAGAGCCTAAGACACTACCGACAATACCAAAAATATCAGAAAGAAGAGAGCCAGATCCACCGGAAGAAGATGGAGAAGAGTCACCAGAGCTTGGGAATAAGTCGTTAAGTAACTCTTCAAAGATTTGGCCAAAAGATAAACTTGGACCAGATGGAGTGGTGGTAGTGTTGGAAGGACCGAAAAGATCACTTAAAATATCACTTAAAGATTCAGAAGAACCGGAATCAGTAGAGTCACTGGATGAGTTAGAAGGAGGACCAAAAATATCTCCAAAAAGATCATCAAGTAAACTACCAGTTTCAGTAGAAGATGATTTAGTAGTGGTAGTAGCGTTGGATGGAGGACCGAAAATATCATCCAAAAGGCCACCTAAACCTCCACCAGTAGTAGATGGAGTAGAAGTAGCTTTGGTGGTAGTTGGAGAGTCTGATTGAGAACCGAAAAGACCATCCAAGAGACCACCACCAGAGGTCTTAGCAGTGGTAGCAGTGGTAGTTGGAGCGGTAGAAGCACCACCTCCCAAAATGTCACTCAAGAGATTACCTGAATCAGAAGTGGCAGCAGCAGCAGCAGAATCGGCCTTGGTGGTAATGAAAGCAGAAGCAGTGGTGGAAACAGATAATATGTCATCAGCAAGAATGGCAGGAGCATCAACAGCATCAGAGGCAGCAGAATCGGCGTTGTCAGAAGCAGCAGCAGCGGCCTTTGGAGAAGAGTTACCTAAAGCAGCATCGAGCATGTCATCAATAGCAGCTCTCTTGGTAAGACCTCTCTTTTCAACTTCGTCCATAAAGGTATCACGTTGAGCCTTGCTTTGCATGAGTTTACTAAGAATATCAGAAGCAATTCCAGACTGCTTAATGGTATCAAAAATCTTGTTAAAATCTGCGTTCTTAGCACCGTTAGAGAATAAGCTGGTAGCAGCTTCCATCAAGTCACTGTTACTGAAAATAGTACTGGCAACCGAGGAAAGCATACCAGAGTCTTCTAAGGCCAGGTACATCTTAGAAATGTAATCTTCGTCTCTAGCAGCAAGATCGTTAGTGTATTCTCTCTTGGAAGCGGTATCAGTACCAAAGAATTTTTTGGCGTAATCCAAAGCAGTTGGTAACAAATCTTTATCGTTAATAACGGCATTGTAGAACTTGGAACCCAATTCAGAGTTCTTCAAGGCATCAACAACCGAATCGGCAGTGAAGTTTTGAGCAATAATGGCAGAAGTGAATTTTTCAGAAGAGAATTCACCATTGCTAGTGACTTTTTCTATTAATCCATGAAGGTTGGAACCAGTAACTTCTTGTAAAACCAGGGACAAATCTCTCTTGTCGTTTATGACAAATTCCTTGCTGCTGACCTTGTCAACTAATGGAGCAGCCTGGACCAATCCACTGGAGATGGTAGCGAGTGTTATTATTGATGTTAATCTCATGGCTGCGAAATTGATAAACTCAGGGATATTATACTTCTGATAATATTGATAATTCTGAGGAACCAAAAATTTAGTATCAATCAAAGATGAAGTGGTTGAGGAGACTTGACAAACTTAATCTAGACAAAATTGGTTGTGGGACATTTGGGGCTTTTTTAAACTGTTGGCTAAGAGTTGGTGGTTTAAAGTTGTATCTACATTGGGTAATGTTTCTGTGCAGGATTGCCTGTTTAGGAAAGCACTTTGGCTTCCCGATTGGGAAAGAGAAACTGTTTTCAACCCCAACGACCTGGGGCGCTAACCTCCTCACCAACGGAGCAGCTGGACAACCAAATATGAGAAAAATAAAACAACTGCTGGGATCCACCGCCTTCCTATTTTGGTACGGTGGCCCTGTGATGTGTTTACGATTTGGGAAACTCGAATGGATTGGTTTCTTTCTTATTTTGTTAGTGCCTGCACCTAGCCCCATCCTATGTTCTTTCCCCACCATACCAACTCTAACTGAGATCTGATGGTCTATTAATCTTTGCTAAAAAAAACTTAGTTTGACGTATCCTCGAGGAATTTTTCTACTTGAAACAACCAGAAAAGGGATTGTGAAGAAAAAAATATATTGCGGTGTTTCAATCCTCGGAAACATTGACATAATCGCTCATGTCATCACATCTGGTGGTGAGAAGTTAATGGGACGGTCAAGGTCAAGTATTGATGGTTTCGATTTCTACTAAGGCAACTTCTAAACATCTCACATTCACTGGTGAGTAGATCTAGAAACCTTGGCTATTCCCACTGAGGTAGGTAGCCCCACAAGACCATAGGTTATGATAGTTGAGAAGCTGCGAAACCAGTGATACTGATCACATCAGAACACTATTTGCTTGTGATAGTGGACCAAAGGTGAAGGTTCAGGATTAGAATAGGTAACGAAAGGGCCAAATCCGTACAGCCACCATAGGAAAAGTAATTGCCATATCCTCACCTTCAAGAGAGATGAAAGTCTAGTTCCAGAAATTTCAGTTTCAGGACCTTCAGCTAGAAAGAATGTCGAAGTCTGGAAGGTGGTGGACTCAATAACTGCTTAAATCTGCTGTTGCAAACTGGAGTTTCCCCGGATAAAAGACACCGCCAGGCCACTGGACGATAGGTGTAGGGAAATTCCCTGCATTATAGTGGAAATCTCGTATCTTTTTCTTCTCTGGTATACTAATCACACCCCCCCCCCTCTCTTCTGGTACTGGTTGTACCTTCCAGGGTTTAGTAAAACGTGTGCCAATATACACTACTTGTGACCATTCTAATATGCTTTACTGCTCATTGGCTAGAAAGTGACTTATTGTCTCATTTCGACTTCTTTGGATCTTTTGGCACCCAAAAGTGTCAGACTAGATATAGGACTGTACATAACCCTCCACTATCAAACTAAGTGTTGATATTAAGTAGCCCAAACACTTGACTTCGTTATTCATAAAAGGGTACCTGCTATGTCTTTATAGACCCCACCAAGCTCCCACAAATGTCGTGATGATCCCCCTTATCCTGACCACTGACCTTGTAGGGCTGACATTGATTGGTAAGTGTGTCACGTGCACCATCACGTGAACTCTCTCCCATACTAATTCATGCTCCAACTTCAATTGTAAGCTCACGTTAAGACCACTAATGAGACCTTCCCTTGTCAGACTGATTCGTCCTAGACGTCCTGAGCGTGCTGGGGCCGCTCTTCTCCCTCCACTCAAGCTCTACCAAGCCCTTTTGAGAGCCCATGTCAACAAGCTCCCAGCTGAACTCCGCCCACTTGGAGATCAATACGTCAAGGCCGAATTCAAGGCTCACAAAGACATCGATAACCCATTGCATATTGTTGGATTCTTGACCGAATGGCAAGACTATTTGAGAGCTATTGACGGTGGTTCCTGGATGGACGGCAAGTTGCGTAAAGACGACTTGGAAAAGATGTCACCAGAACAGATTGGACAATTGTATGAGTTGATGCAAGAAACCAAGAAAATAGGACAAGACGAAGACTAGAAGGACAAAGTGACACAATGACAGAATGACAAAAATCTGGTCTTATCTTTGATGCAAGTCCTGATCTTCATGACTTTTGGAGATCTCTGGAGATACCTCATCAGGAGACCAAGTCTAGAACCTCTATTTGGTCCTCTTTTTGCCTATATACAAGTGGAAAAGCGAACATCACTGACCATCCAACGGGCCTGGACCTGCTCCACATCCTTCATA
The DNA here is from genome assembly GCA_030574995.1 of Suhomyces maxii. NCBI lineage: Eukaryota > Fungi > Ascomycota > Pichiomycetes > Serinales > Debaryomycetaceae > Suhomyces > Suhomyces maxii. The sequence continues at coordinate 191,140 of JAJMGC010000025.1, forward strand.
TCCCTCACAAAGCTGCCCCCTGGACTCGCTGACCTCTTTTCCACGGTTTGTGGGTGCTCAGAAGGCAGTTCATCGCCATATCTTCAACTCACCGTGGTCTTTAGTGTACATAGAAATAAACAAGAAAGCAATAGCACCAGTAGAAGGTTTCTGGCCCTTGTGTACAAGGAGGCGGCGTCCCTACCAAGATAGTGAAAAAGTTCCATAACTCAAACGCCCACTCGTAAGCTTTACCTATAGGGTTTAGTACACCATGCCATGGCTCGGAATAGTCACCAAAAGACGGTTGTAACCACTGAGAAAAGTGTTGATAGACCACCAAGACTGAACCTTATGCCAACAGGTAAAGGTAATTTTGGGGAGCCTACCTTTGGTTGTGTCTTTGAGTAGTAAAGACCGTAAAAGTACATCTTGTGTGGTTTCACTTGATCAGTGTCGATTCGGAAGCTAGATAGTACTATTACCAGATAACTAACTGTGACTAGTCGATCACAGCACCACTATCCACAACTGCTCACCATTACTAGTTATCACTGAGGATCGCCTCTACTTGTCTTCGCTTGTTTCTACACTTGGCTTCTATATCTTTTATTGTCTGTATGTAAATGACAGTGGTAAGATCACTCAATGTCCTTTTCTCACTATCAGAGGTATAGGATGAACAACTAAGATGGAAAATAAAGACCTCCATGATGCTACTACTGTCACCATGACTTCAGAGGAGAGACGATTTTAGTCATATTCCCTGGATCACATTTTAGTCCACCCCTTAGATTGTTCGTTTTTGGTTTGGATTTCACAGTATTTGGTTTGTACAGCAAGCTTACAAACCCTTACCGTAGTTACCAGAGGCAAAGAAGTCCATGATGATCTTGACAACATCTTCTAAAGCCTTTAACCAAGATTCTAATTGTTCAAGAACCTTGGATTGGTCGGCACCCAACTTTTCAAAGAAGTCCTTTCTGTAGGGACAAGCCTTCATGGCCAATTTGAAGATTGGCTTGATCAACATACCGTGGTATTGACTCAAGGTCTTACCGTAAGCATCGGTGAAAGTCTTGGTAAGTTCAACCCCTGGGTTGGTAACGGTTTCTCTCATGGCTTGAGCAGTGAATTGTAAACCTCTTGATAACCATAATAACCCTTGGGTAGCAGTTCTACTCTTACCACCAGCTTCCGACAAAATCAAGTCTTGCAAAGTGCCGGAACCAGCAGGATCTTCTAATAACTTGGCTCTGATCTTGGTAATGTTACCAGTCATATCCTTTTGCACCACAGCAAAGGCAGAAGATCCTAACAAGTCAAAAAGCTTGACAAGAGATTCGGAGGCTTCCAAAAAAGCAGCAGTGTCGATCTTGGAGTCGGTCACGGGAACGTCCACAAAGGACTTTTTCATTTCATCAAAAAAGGTAGACATTGTTGGTAATGTTTATCAAGAAAGTGGTATATTGTTTTGAACAACACCGTGTTATATATTGTCACGTGCACCCATTGAGTGAAACACCTCTGAGGACGCGGCTGTCACACGAGCTATAGCAACATGGGTGCACCTTCAGAAATAGCGAAGCTTTGAACAGGGTACGACTTGAAACGGCCATTGGCTTGATGACGGTGACAATTGCACTAGTGATTTCCCTTGAAGGTGCTTGGATCGGGAAAAGGGAATGTCTAGGGCCAATGGCATCTCTTCTTTGGTGCTAAATTTGGCCCAATACGGGCAAGAGAAAGACGTTCTGGATTCGCCTGTTTTATCTTGGTATTGAAAAATAAAATACCACCTCAGTTAAGAAATGGAATCTGGTGTGAGGAGCCTTGGTTAGACGGCTGGCAAACTGGAACGAGTTGAATTACAATTAGTATAGGTAAGACCGTTGCCTGATATCCAGCAGGACAAAGTCTTTGCTTAATACTCTTATATTTAGGATACCAGATTTCGGGACTGTTTCTGTAATCTTGGTCTGGAATTCTTAAATGTGCTGGCTGGTATTGATGGTGGTAAGTACCGGTTCTGCCCTCGGAAAGCTCTGGTTGAGCACTGATTTCCGCATCTAGTAAGGCTTTCAGCGATATTGGAATCTTGGCCATGATCACTGGATCTAAAACCAAAAAATGGGTAAAGGTATGAGAGCTACGAAATCTAGAAGTCCTGAAAGCTAGACTTATCTGAAACCACTAATAATGGGCTTGTATCGTCGTTTATGTTTGTCTTTCATGTCACTAGATTTTTTTTTGTAGTTGCCCTAATTTACGTAGATGTTCAAAACTGAGAAAAAAAATTAAATTGACTTCGTTCCCTTGTTTATAAACTGTAGGCCTTTTTATATTTAGCGTGTTCTGTATTGAAACGTTGGATTGTATTTCGCAAGTCAATTGACTAATGGAAAAGCTTCTATCAAAATTTGGAAATGAAGCCATACCAATAACTTCACCCATTTCATGAGTATCTGATAATCGCTTGCTGCTGTTACGTTTCTTAGGATCGGGTATGAAATAATTGAAAGTATGAATTTTTCTTTTCAGTAGAGTATTGAATGTTAGAGTTTCGATATCAGCATAAAAGTGAAAATTTTGAAAAATTACAACATATTTATATTCTCCTTCGAGAGACATTTCGCACCTCGACATGGTGATCCCGCTCTACCATGTATTCATGACTCCTGGAGAGCTATTTCCTAATGGAACCCGTTCCTCCGACTTGTTTCGTTGTTCCAGGATCTTAGAAATCGTACTGAAGATATGATGAGATGTCACACAAGAAATCATTTTCAGATTTAAGCCTGGTTAGCTCAATCGGTAGAGCGTTTGACTCTTATTCTGAGGTATCAAAAGGTTGCGGGTTCGACCCCCGCATCGGGCTTAATTTTTTTAACTTTTTGCCTTTTATCAAATGCCCACCAGTGATATGATATATACTGTACTCTCTTTATCATTGATTGAGTTCATGGGCCAAGCTCGGTTGTCATTTCAATTTTTTTTCGTCTATACACCTAAGACTGGAGCACTTTATTCTTGAACATGACTTTTTATATCATTTCATTTTCCCCACTAAAATCTACATTAGTTCATTTTAATTATATTAACAGGATATTCCTGATCTTTTTTATTATTAGGCCCAACTATTATATTACCTATACATATTTTCCTGGGTATCGTAATCATTACTACTGTAATCAGGTAGGGATATTATTCCCCAGCTTCTAATTATTTCCTTCGTTCGTTCGTTCGTTCGTTCGTTCTTTTCTGGTTTTGCTGATGTAATTTTTTTTTCTCTTTCTTTTACCATTCTAAATTATCCGCCCATTTGACTTCTTTCTTGGACTTATTTGTTTCCTTTTCTATCTTTTCTTCCACTCCAGCTTTATAATTCTCCAATTCCTTTGATGTATAAAAACCAATTCTATGCTGATCATTAAGAACAAGACCTTCTTTAACGTCCTTGTTCTTTTCTTTGAAAAACTTATTTTCAAAAACTTTGATTATGGCCATTTTTTGGTTCTTGGATTTATCATCATTAGTAGGAATTTGTACTATTTCATTTGCATCTTCTGGTAATGGGAAATCTTCACAATTGGATGCATTCAATTCGGTACCAAACTTGGTAGCATCATTAACCAGTCCTGTCAGTGAATCAACCATATAAATATTCAATTTTGGCTCGTTATATTTAATAGACGGCCTTAATGTAAATCTGTTTCTATGCTGAGGTATACATTTCTTTGGAGAAATTACATCCCTTTGTACTGAAAATTCTTTTCTTTCAATATTGGTGATATTAGCCAAAGGTTTAAGGATTGGAATTGAAGTTTTTCTTCTTGGTGATTTGAAAAATATCTTATTTGATTTTCTAATAGAATTATTTTTTGGCTTTAATGGATCTGGATATTTCTTTTTCAAAGGGTCTGGATGAATGTTTTCTTTATTTTCATTGGAACTTCCTTCGAGATAATTGTTCAACAGTAAATCCAAATCATCTGATTCTTTATTAAAACGTCCTTGATAGAATCTAGTTCTCAATTGATCATCAAGTTCAAAATCTTCATCTAACCTTTCCATCATTCCCTCTACATCCTTGTTTCCTTTTATATCCATCATCATCTTTTCAATTTTATTGTTATTGAGTCTTTTTCCACTGAACCATCCTTCTTCACTTCCAAAGATATCAAAATGGCTCTTTCTCGGTGATTGTGCTCGCCTCATATTATGTGTTACTTGAAAGAGTTCGTTAGATGATGATGCTGATGACAGGAAAAGTTCATTGGTTATAGGATTGGTGCCTGTTGGTGCTAGTATAAGATTGGAATCAAGTGAAAGTTGTCCATTGATTGAAGATGCAAATTGTGTTTGTTTCTTGACAGGGTCAGTATTATTTATAAAGTCGATGCTCATGGGATGTTGCTGTTGGTCGTCTATTATATCATCCCAGTCGAGATTCAAGTCTTCGTCTGAAAGGGAAGGTTGGGGTATTTCCATGATGATCTGTAGTCAGATGTGGTATATGTGTGGTATATGTGGTTATAGATTATGCTTTACTTGTTTGGACGTAACACTGACTGTTGTTGTGTGCTTTCCTGCTTTTGTTGTTGCTGGTGGTGGTTTGATATTCACTTCTGTTTATAGGGCAATGTCCCCTTATTTCAATCTAACCCAATTACAATAATTGTATCTTAGTAAGCTGCAAGTCGGTATCTATATTCGTGGCCACAGCAGGAGCAGCCTTTGTATGGATGGTTGGATGTTTTGATGGCCCGACACTTCGATAGATGCCTCTGATGCTTGTGATGCTTGTGATACTTGAGATACTTTGTGACGGGTGACTTGGTCAATGAAGCCAATGCACAAGGGTGTTCTTCTTTTGGTGGATGGCCGTGGGGAATGGGCCGGTCTGGAGCTGGTTACTGGACACGTCGGGGGGTGACTGTGGATGGTGCGATGGGGCTTGTTGGTGGGACTGGTGGGGGATTGGAGAAGCTTTATCTGTTGTTGTTTATGTCGTGCTGATGTTTACAAAGAGCCGCATTGGGAAGTAATGTCGCGCGACATCACCGTTAACTAGACATGACAACTGAACCCTTGGGCCGTTACGACACCCCAAAGATCTGGTGATCTGTAATGGTTTTGGTCCTGCCTTATTGGGAGGAGAAGGTCCCCATATTTTTTCCCCGGTCTATTATTGGTCTTATTTGGGGCCGTTTTCTGACCTGATGCCAACGGCATTCCGGTATTTACATTCTGCTGAATGTGTCTGGGCTTGCCTGATTGAGTACTCCGGTGTGGAGACATGGCCACTCACGGGGAAGGTGATAGAACAAGACGGGCCTTCGGAAACCACCCCTCGATCCGTAAAATCTGTCTTGTGGTACTGGACACCTCTTGTGTCACGTGACTGATCACGTGACAACCAACATACAGGTCCCATTGCTTAAAGCATAGAGGACCAACTAGAGATCCCCTGGTGCCATGAACTTGGAGGAGCTACTTTACCGGAGATTGGTGCAGTCCCCCGGCTTCAACAACTGGGTCCGTAAGATCCATGCCCGGATCAATCGTATTCCCTACGAAACGCCACAGTCCCAGGTCCACAACTCAGAGTATGTTCCCACCGTGTTCCACAAGGTGAATGCTTACAGAATCATATGGATAGACGAGTTCAAAAGATCCATAGGACTTGGAAGAAGAGAATGAGAGAGCGCCCCGTTGGTTATGTGCTGCAAAGAAAAGAGGAGTGTTCACACTAAGCGTACGGTCTAAAGGGACCAACAATGACTGGGTCATCAAGGAGAACGAGATGGCAAAAAGCGGCCTGGAAAATCCATAGAAGATAATTTGTTGATACTGAGGGAGCTGGAAAGATGGGAGACGGAATTTGTGAACCAACTAGAGTCCACTGGAGTATTGTGGTAATTCTCTGGGTCTAGATGATCTTCAAAAAGCATAAGGAATAATTTACTCAATGGCTGATTCCTCTGGATAGAAGCTGTTTAAAAGTAAAGTATGTTCCAGGATAGCTACAAGAAATTTGAGGAGCATAATTTGCTGGCTCCTTTGACTTATAAGGCTTGTTAGTGCCTATGTTATAATACTTAGTATGGAGTATTCCATGCCAACACGATGAAAAATGGGCTTCTTGTCCAGAGTTTGAGCACCCCTGGTAGTCCAAGCAGAAATATGGAACTTAAAACCCTGTAATGTATCTACCACCTTCAGAACCATTATACTAGTGGTCTTTTTCATGAACTACAATAATATTTAAATATGGGTATTGGATGAATATCCTATTCCCTCCACCTCTTATTTACATAGGTAATAAATATATTAACGAAGGTGCACCAAAACCAGTCGATCTGGTGGCTACAATATACAATAAACAAAATAGATCTTGGATTGATAGAGTATACTAGGTGATCATTCAGAGCTTGTGGTAAGAATAGGAAGTGATCGACATTGTGTATCAGATGATTCGTTGATAGAATTAGGCCATTTTGAATGGTGTAGATATTGCGAGTATTATTGCAAGGATTCGGAAAGAGACCCGCGGTATAGAACTTGGAATATATTGTTTCCTTTATAGCGATATGATGTGAATTAGAATGGCTTTCTAGAGCCTTGGATATGGGATTATTACTCCTTCTAGGATACTGAGCGGTCAGACCAGCTCCTGTGGTTGATTGTGGTACTGTGTAGGGCCCAGGAAGTAATTGACCCTAATAAATAAATGATTGGCACCTTTATGGTAATTCTGTAAAGTGTTGAAGGCCGTAGGGTTCAGAACTGGCTCACTTGAAAAAGGTCCTGTATTGTTTAGCTTCATCATAAGGTGAAACAAACCAAATAAAACTGTTTTGCGGAGCCAGTCGACAAGGCCAAAATAACATCCCTAGAGCCCCAAAAGGCTTACAGAACTTGGTCCTGTTGTCATGGCGCTCGTTGGATAGGTTATTATGGTGGGTCTACTAAACTGACCAATTGGTGACTTTAAGGGTTTTTTAACCACTTTTTTATGGCGGCAAGGATATCGTTGGCACCGTGGATGGCAGCCACGGGATTGGAAACAACATTATCGCCATTCCAGCAACTCGCTGGTCAAGTCCTCCAACTCCTCTCTCTCTAATCCCTTCGCACTTCTCTCGTATCTCAGTTCGTAAACACTCCGATAAACAGCAGTAACAAACGCATCCACTTCATTCCACTTGACATCCTCGTCTATTCTGAACTCGAACTTGTCACCCTCATCACCGTTCAAGTCCAACCACGTAATTGCTCTCACGCCATTGGGCTTTTCCTGGTACTTTATCTCCAAATCCTGAATTAATGGGAATGTCCACTCGTCTTTAGACGGTATATCATTGATGGAGCGGGGCGTATCGTGGTCGTCAAAATCATCGTCTTCATCGGAATCATCACCTGTGGAACCGTCGGCATCCACTTCTCCTTCTTGAAACACTCTGGCTATACAAAGTTGATAATAGTAGGGATTGTTTGTTTGACGAATGGAAGCAAAGGCATCGTTGTAGAGACACTCCGATTCTCCTTTCGGCAGGAGGGGCAGTCGTGTGAGGAAGAGCTTACCAGAAGGGATCAGGGCGATTTCATCGGTAGCCAGACCTCCAATAAGCTTTTTGATGAAGTTCATTTCACAGCGGGTGATAGTGAGCTGGTGATGGAAAAGATAGTGAACTGGTGGTACTGGCCGCACCGCGACCCACCACCTCACCACCGTCGAATTCGCACCAGGTCTCAGTAGGGAGGTATAATTTAGGGAGTGCGACCCAGTTACCATTACCCATAAAATGGTAATAAAGGGTAGTAGCAAAGAGACAATACGATACTGGTGGTTAACTAGTTTGGTTATTGGGCTGGCATATGCTGACTCTTGTGGTTTTTAAGTTAATTATCTTCTCTATAGACTGTTGAACCGGATGGTATATTACTGTGGTGGCTTGGTCCATGAGCCGCACCGTACTACTCCCATCAACTGAGTGCTGCGCTACCACCCACTGATATTTAATGCTGCCGAAACAACCTCAGCAGTATATAATCTCCAATCCCATATTGAGTTGTAGTAACATGTGCTTACTGTTAATTTTCATAGGCACTTCTCCTTTAGTTTAGAGTGACCGCTTCACCTAAAAGTTTACTCTAAAGTCCTCAGCATAAGAGTCCGTTTGCAATTGACCAAACCAACGTTAACAAGATACAACAAAATTATTCTTCCATGTTCTTTATCTTATCGCAATGATTTCCCGGAGTTATTCACTCCCGGAGTTATTTTTCAATCTTATTGGCCCTTGTTCCCACCAATTATCGTTAATTGCTTACAGCAAAATGTGAATAGATCTTGACTGGTGCAGCACCAATTTCCAGTTCTATTCTGTTCCATCCTTTTCTTCTATAACTTGTGACATCGAACCAGAACGACTGAAAACACCCTTTTTGCAGGCACCGGGGTCACCATCAAGATCAGTCGCAACCTTTCCTGTTTATTGGCGAGTTCCCAAGCTCCCAATTTTTGTCTGATCGTATATTGCTTTCTGACATTTCGCAACCAAATACATAAATAAGCAGTTCTTATGAAAGTAATAATTGGAATCAACAGGAACGGCACTGTTTCGTCATAGCACCCTTCGAGACTGTTTCCTATAGCTGGTGTCAGCTATTCTAGAAGTTTCGTCAAGCAAGATTAATTGTAGCCGTGACATACAAGCGAGATCAAGGCTACAAACAATCTTGAAGTGAGGTCACAAAGCTTCCAGTGTAATTCAGCAACTCCGACAGTGCTGATGTCATGATCCGATATAGAAAGCACGAGAGAGGAGCAGCTCTTCTATGAGGTCAATACGAGTACATCTACGATTACGATTGGTGTCGGAATGACGTCAGGTAAAGGAGCTGAAGTGAAGGTTGCGAAGGTATCAAAGGCTGTTTTTTTTTGGGGGGAACCACCAGAGATGTTAACTATAGAAAAAGAACAGGAGCGGGTATCTGACAATTTTAGCTTGTTGCTCGTATCCACCAGAGTATCTACTCGTGTGTCTATTCGTGTGTATATTCGCTTATGACTTATGGCTTATGGGGCTAATCTGAATGCAGAAATCTGGGGTTGAAGTTAATTACATAATTGAGATATAGTAATTCCAAAAGCAGGAACCGCTAGCTGATCTCACCTCAAGCAAGGCCAACATTTTGCATATAAATCCAAGCATTGGAATGTCCCAAGATCTATACTTTACGGGTGTATAACATAATACTGTATATTAGTTGGCTTGCCCACTAACAGCAGTTGCAGATTGATAAAGCGAGTTACAGCCATATCCCCCAAACACGTAATATCTTCGGAGGTGTTCGTACATACCAGTACTCGCTGCCCCCCTCTCCATCTGTACCATCTTTGATTTCTATCATTACCACTTCACTCTTATAACAGGAGGGTAACAAAAGCGGAAATTATACCTATTTAGGAATCTCTGCCGATCTCCTCCACGTCAAACCCATACACTTGAGTCATCGCGCAAATGTTTCGATAAGACTTACTCCTCTTTTTACTAATTACACCATGTATTCCAGCGCAGAACCATCGAAAGAGCCCGAAGACCCTCAATCCGAACCTGCCGACATCCAGCTTGCTGTCTCTGCTGGCTCTCTTGACTCTGAAACCTCCCCCAACCATCCAGAGCCTCGTCCTTTTCACCAACATCACGATGACCAGAGACTGTCGGTATCACTTGGTTCCTCTGACAACGAGAAACAGGAACAGCTGGAGCCTGAACAGCCGGTGGGACTTCATTCTGATACACCTACCAATCAGTCAGTGAGACGGTCATCATTATCGACCTTTGGGATCTCCAGCCGTTCGCTCAGAACGTCTATTGACTCTGGTAGATTAAGCCGTATGCCAACTTCTTATAGTGTACATGATATTTACGGGGACATGAAAGAGGAAGACATTAGTCTTCGCCGGACTGCTTCGAGAGTCACTATACTAACCAGTCTCTCCCAAAGGGTGCAGAACGAACTTGATCGTCAGGAAACCACCCCTTCAAGGTATTTCCGCCGCTCCAGCATGACTTCTTCGTACGGCCGTGCGGCGCCAGACTCGTTTTCGCAGCCAGATGAAGCCATTGAAGAAGACCTATATGAGTCGATGCCTGATGTATCAGTTCCTGCCAAGGACTATGGGTATGAGTTTGCTGATGAAGATCCTGAACTTGTAACTTGGGACGGTCCTGATGATCCTGAATTTCCTAGAAACTGGCCCATGAGAACAAAAGTATACGAAACAATTTTGGTTTCAGTTTATACTTTGGTGTCTCCTATGTCTTCATCTATGCTTTCTCCGGCCATGGATCAGATCTCTGCTGACTTGCACATGAAGGGAACCGTTGCTACCCTTAGTATTTCTATTATGATTCTTTCTTGGGCATTGGGGCCATTGTTAATTGCTCCCATTTCTGAAAGTGACTATGTGGGGAGAAGACCGGTGCTTAACATATCCATTTGGATCATTTTCGTTTTCAACTTGGGCTGTGCTTTTGTGAAGACTCCTGCTCAGCTCTGTGTTCTCCGTTTTATTGGTGGCTTGGGTGGGTGTGCTCCTATGAATGTGGGGGCAGGAACGTTGGCCGATATTTGGAATGATAATGAACGTCAAATTGCAATGGCAGCATACTCTATTGCACCCTCTCTTGGGCCCGTTCTAGCACCTGTTATCTCCAGCTTTATTGTGCAGAATAAATCATGGCACTGGGTTTTCTACGTATTGGCCATATTCAATGGTTTTGTTGCTGTAATTGGAACCCTCTTTCTCAAAGAATCATACTCTCCAAAGCTTCTTAAGCAGAAGGCCAAAGCTCTTAGAAAGGATACCAAAAATGAACATCTTCATACCATTTTTGAAGTGGCAGATGGGGAAACAACCTGGGGTAAAATCTCAGTTCAAATGGGACGTCCGGTCAAACTTCTTTTTACACATCCTATGGTACTCGGGTTGGGTTTGTTCATGGCCTTCGTTTATGGTTTTATGTACCTTATGATTGTGACATTCCCAACCGTTTTCCGAGGATCCTATGGCTTTGGAATAGGTGTTTCTGGACTCATGTACCTTCCTATGGGTATTGGGTTTGTAATTGGTACGGTATTCTGGACCTTTGCCATTCAGAAAATCTATGATCGCTTGAAAGACAGAAACGGTGGAGTAGCAAAACCAGAATATAGACTTCCGTGTTTATGCTTTTCTGGGGTTGGAATTCCAGTAGGATTAATCTGGTACGGCTGGTCGGCTCAGAAACAACTCCATTGGATCATGCCTTCTATCGGGCTGGCTATTTTTGCATTTTCATTTATTGCTGTTTTCCAAACTATCCAAAACTATCTTATTGATATGAATAATCGTTTTGCTGCTAGTTCGATTGCTGCTGCTGCAGTATTTAGGCTGTTTTTCGGGTTTGCATTCCCATTATTCTCCGCTCTGATGTATCAAAGATTGCATTACGGCTGGGGTAATACCATGTGTGCCTTTATAGGATTGGCATTGGGATTACCATTTCCTTTGTTCTGTTTGAAATACGGAGAACGATTAAGAAACTGGGCCAATGTGAGAATGAATAGAGAACAAGCCAAGAGAGATTTAAGAAATTTGGAGAGACTACAGAAGATGGAGGATGAAAAGATGAATAATGAATTACAAGAGATATGACAATAATAGAATATGAAATTATTAAAAAAAAAAAAAAAAATAATTAAATAATTAAAGAATATGATTGAAAAGATAATAGAAACAGAATAGAATAATATCACAGGTTTTACACACTGTTGACAACAAAGGTTTCAACATAGTTACGATGTGGGCAATACCACAATAGTTACATTTTATAGAAACAGACAATAAAGAGAGTAATAACGTAAAATTGCGGAGAGTGTAGGATTAATATAGAAATGGCAATTCAAGAACTGTGGAGAACCCACCGGGGTATTTAAGAAATTATGGGAATATACGAACACATCGATTGTATTGTTAATTATTACAATAGAAGTGGGTGCAAAAAAGTGAATGGTTTTGGTGGGATGACATGAAGGCGTACACACCACGCGAAGAAATTTTTCACCCATCTCGAGGCTTATCTTTGGAAAACATGGGCTAATAATTAAATTAGGCGGTACGAGGAGGCATCAACCTCATCGCAGGTGAGACAATTAGTAGGGCGAAATAATATCTGAAGCAGGGATCAGTGCCATTGTTTCAAGGTTGAAGGTGAACCTCTCATGTTTATCGTATTCTACGTATCATATGATGACAGAATAATAAATTTTAATATGGTGAAAAATTGGTGAAATTTCATGCAGACGCCTCCGAAAGACAAAGATCCACACTTTTCACACCCCAACGTGTTGGCGGCAGACAGTGGGAGGAGTCAACGATAATTATAGGGTTATTATTGAGTTTATTGGATGAAAAATTAGTAAAAAAATGCTCAGACAAAAATGTCCGGCTTCCACAGAAGCACAACGCTGACGCCGACAAACAGCGACGTTGACAGACCACCCCCCCCCCCCAAGGGAGCGTATTGTCGGGTAGATTACCGGGGAATAATTAGACCAGGTACAACGGATATCCAGATATGCAATATCTAACCAGATACGCACCGATGATTGGCCTGGCTGGCTGTTTCAACGGCTGGATTTTTCCGGGAATCATAACCACCAGTACACCGCTAGTTTCACCTTGACCACGATTCTCGGTGGAAAAGAAGGCGGTCACGTGGACAAGTCATCTTGGGGAGGGTGGAGTGGTCTGGGTCTCCACTTGTCATCTATTCTTGGCCCAGCACAAGTCATCCATACTCCAGGATTTGTTGGATCACCGATGTGGAGGTGACTAGTATCGAATTGGGTAACTATTGTGGGGGAGCCGCCTTCACCCCCATGTTCTGTATTTCCCCGGTTACCCCAGACTTCACGCGCGGAAAGATTCACGGAGGATTGAGTGTTTCAGTGACAATACGCCACGGAACAAGCCCAAGCTCCAAGCTCCAAGCTCCAAGCCCCAAGCCCAAAGGTTATCCGGACCCGCCTTAGGAGGAGGGGAAGTGATTACTCCGAGTATTCAGGTACCTAGCGCAACTAAATCGGAAACATGTGGGAACTGGTTTACTGGGCAGAGGAGGATTAAATTGGGTAGATTGCCGAAAACTGTGGTTTAACGGGAGAACATGAAAATAAGGTAGAGTGCTTTTTTTTTTGAATTTTTTTTTTTTTTTTGGCTGACTATTATCAAAGGAGCGGAAATATCGAAGCCCATGGATAGAAAAAGAAAACGGCCACCAGTGAGAAGGAACGTAGAAATGTTTAATTGATGGTGGGTATTAGCAAGCCTGGATGGATCTGACAGTGACAGTTGCAATCCGACACCGACAGACAAGAAGCACAAACTAAAGTGACACTGACACTGTCAGATTGACGCATTGATCTTGAGAACTGTGCTCTGTGTTGTAATCATGCACAGACATTTTTTTTTTATCGGTTCTTTTGACGGGCCCAAGTGCAGGATTACATCATACGAATTGCTAGCAGAAAATGTCAGTCCAGATTGAGCCAAAAAGAATAACAACAAGGCATGCTCTGAACCTTAGCTTGCGGAAGCCCACATGAGGTGGAAGCAAGATCTAGCTCGCGTGCCAGCCCACTTCACTCCATTTGTTGGCATCTAGCTTGCCAGTTTGTTTACTCCACCCCCCCCTCCAGACAAAACGGATGACTTATCTCACGATCGTGTCCTGCATGCGCCCTATCCAGCCGCATCGCATATGCACCTACCATCCCGCCCCGGCAAATACTCCGACTCCCATCCTTTCTTTTTACTAGTCAGGCTTTTCTTTTATCACCCCAAAAAACTATATAAGCAGATCGATTTTCCCAACTCCATTTTCCTCTTTTTTCCTATCTTAACTACTACACATCTCAAATCACATCACACATCGCAATGGATTTCTCATACGACAACGTTGTTCCAAACTTCAGATTAGATGGAAAATTAGCTATCCTCACTGGTGGTTCCGGTGGTTTAGCCCAAGTTGTCTCTAGAGCCTTACTCGCCCAAGGTGCTGAAGTCGCTCTTATCGATATGAACTTAGAACGTACCCAAAACGCCGCCAAGGAATTATTGGCTTGGGGTGAAGAAACCTTGAAGGGTAGAAACGTGCCAATTGGTGCTGTTTCTGCTTGGTCTTGTAACATTGGTGATGCTGAAGCTGTTGAAACCACCTTCACTTCTATCAATGAACACCACAACAAGATCGCTGATGTCTTGATCAACTCTGCTGGTTACGCCGAAAACTTCCCAGCTGAAGAATACCCAGCTGCCAATGCTGAAGGTATCATGAAGGTTAACGGATTGGGTGCTTTCTACGTTTCTCAATCTTTCGCTCGTCCTTTAATCGCTAACAACAAGAGTGGTTCTATTATTTTGATTGGTTCCATGTCTGGTACCATTGTCAACGATCCACAACCACAAGCCATGTACAACATGTCTAAGGCTGGTGTCATTCACTTAGTCCGTTCTTTAGCTTGTGAATGGGCCAAGTACAACATCAGAGTTAACACCTTATCTCCAGGTTACATCTTGACTCCATTGACCAAGAACGTTATCTCTGGCCACTCTGAAATGAAGGATGCTTGGGAATCCAAGATTCCTCAAAAGAGAATGGCTGAACCAAAGGAATTCGTTGGTTCCATCTTATACTTGGCCAGTGACACTGCATCTTCATACACAACCGGTCACAACTTAGTTGTCGATGGTGGTTATGAATGTTGGTAAGCAAAAAAAACTGACATACGACATACACATACATATACACACACACACAGAGAGACACGCATAACTTGTGATCAAAATTTAGATCGGTTGATTTTGTATAATAGATAGCTTTATGAGTTTATAACGAAAATAAAATAGACTAATAGTTAACAGACTTGAATGTAAATCAAAGAACAGACGAGTTTGCCTATCAGGATATGAGTATTGCTAAACGAGGCTAATTATGTCTCAGTTACAACACTTCGGACTCTACTAAAGAAAATGTTAGCCATCTTTATAGCATCACTTGAACCGATAAAACACTCCATTGTTACTCGTCAAGTTCACCAGATATTTATAAATTACGGATTTGTAGATAAGGATCATACAATGTTGCAGCCAGACTCACACAGTTATAATTCTGGGGCTCCCAAACCTCGTCAATTACGGTCCCCATGGGCGTAGAACATGGTTCCTGATCCAATTACGAGTGGGTTTTTATCTACGATAAGAGCTATTATAGGTCCACCATGGGTCGATAAATGTGCCACATGGGACCGACAAAGACTGTTAGTGGAAGCTGAAACGGCGGAAAAGCCGGACAAAAAACCGCATAGTAAACCAATTCCAAAGGATTGGACCTACTTTTCGCACACATGAGTATTCAAGTCTTATGGGGTTTCCCATAAAACGGGATCACTGTATGGCGATAAGTGTATTTGTCATCATTTACGTAAGTTGGGTTTTTCTCGGATGACTCAGCGATGAGCATTTATTACGTAAGCGGTCATCGCTTACAGGGCTTATCCCATTGCCCCAATTCAAAGAAAACTTTTCAGCACAGTTGTCCCGAACAGCGTGGCGGCAAATGAGATGAGTCCAGGATTAGTGTCTGAAGGGGCTACAGCCCTCTTTTCTTTTGGACAATGCAGACACTGAATCGGAAAAATTTTTCCATAGTGGCCCTCTCACATGACGTAATGAATCCCATTGCGAATACCCTTTTAGGACACTTCCAACCATAGAACAAGTGAGTTTGACTACTAACGGTTTTATTGTGACATCATTGCCTCCTTTGCAATATCATCCAGCATTTTCCGGCTTGTCACAATAAAACCGTGTCTGTGGCGAGCTTGGAGAACAACACGACGATTGTTCAAGGACACCAACAGTCGTTCCAGAACAGGCCCAATTCCCGAAGGAAGGGGGTAAACGTCGTCGTTTGAGCCACGGAAACTGAAAAATTGCAACTGAAATACTGCAAAAGAAATCACCCAGTACAAACTCCAGGACTCTTGTGAAAAGTACGGTATTCACTCTATACACACCGTCTATAGTTAACTATAGTGGGATATAGTCAGGTTTCCAGTATGGCACCATACAAATGAGTATCTTGGGCTAAACTGGCATTGGCTAACCAGGGTTCACGTCGGTCAATCTGTCAACTGAAGTTGCTCGGCAATTGGGCCCAAATTGATGCGAGTACCTGACAGCAGTTATCCCATTAAACTTCTGTCAATTGACACGGACCACTCTGTGGTTGGGAACCAAGGCTTGTCCGAAGGGTTTTCCTTGACATGTGTGATATTATTGATTAGTAACAGAAACCACTCTTAAGGTTTGTATCAAATCAGGGTTGACGAAACTTAACTCTGAGTAATAACGGAACTAAGAGATGATCACCATCAGCATGTGAAACCGTGATAAGTTGGTTTGTTTAGTGGGTGCAAAGTGGTTCTAGAACTTCAGGAGTACTCGTCTAACGTCATTGAAAATCGAACCAGACAGAAATGTAGTGGGCACTTATTGGACCGTGGATAGGTAAAAGTACTTCTGGAGCAGTAGAAGAAGGTCCAATAGGAGCAGCTTTGAGTCCGGGGGTTTAATGCCCTCGCTACATGCAACCAGTGGTTGCAAAATAGGCACCATCAGCTATTTGGGCCGGTGTTGATAAGTAGTTTCTATGAGGATTGTGCCACTTTAGATAGATGTGGTCTGCTGAAAAATTGGTGTTATTACAGTTCATTTATCTTATGATCTTTGTAGTGGAAGACCCTGGTTATCTTATGATCTTGATGATGGAGTGACAACCCCGGCCTCTGGCCACGCGGTGTGGCCGCTTGCCTTGTGGGTACATTACTTCATTAGATAAGGCATCATCCTATATTTGCACCCATTAATGGGAACGAAGTGTCAAGCGCATCGCAAGGCATCGCATCACTTCGCCAGATGCAAACAACGCTCAATGTGTCTAATGACCAGTAGCCAGCCTTTGGTGCCTGGAATCCTCCTCCTCTATCTATTGTAAGATGTCTAAACCCATTTTTAGCATCATCGATGGTCTAAAAATAGTCTTTTTTTCAGGGGTCCAGCACCTTTATTGTAGTAGTGGAAGTGGTAACAGAAATTCTGGCTCAGCTTTTTACGGAGACGGTTTAAAAGAAATAGAAAATATACCAAGTTCTATCTTTAGGCATTCCGTCAACCCCCACAACTACAGGGTGCAATTACATCATGTCTACATTGGCTGATAATTATAGAGGAGGCACTTGGTTATGCCATTAACAGCACCTCCATAATTCTATTGAACATAATTTAATATACCTTAGAAGCGCAAGCGCAAGCGCAAGAGCAATAACCAAATCTGCCCAGAATTCTTGTAGTATGGCCAGAAAGATTTGGAGGATACAGAAACTCAGGTGGTATTATTAAGTGAGTGCAACTTATACAGTACTACCCTGATAGTGCCTACTTTGGAATTAAATGTTCCCGATCTAGAAATATGCGACTTCGCTGTATCCTTATCTAGAAGTGCCCGCCTGATAATGTGCATATATACACTCTAAGCATGCTTGCATACTATGATTGCGCTAGTGCATTACATTTCTGGGTAAAATTTTCACTTTCTTTAGACAGTGTAAAAAGTGCAAAAGAAAACCGGGGAGTCTCTCGTAAACCATCTAACGACAAATGGCACCAGCGGTGGTGGATGCTGGTATATTGGGCCGTGTTTGCTTCTCATGTTCTCTCATTTGTTCTAGGTGTTCTAGGTGTTCTAGGTTGTCAACACACAGATGAATAGCGCATTAGGGGCAACCAGGTTCAAACATTGCCGCTCAGCATAGGTAGCAAAGGTAGGGCAATAAAATAAATGCTAGAAACGTGTAAATCCGTGTCAAACTCAGATATACTGTACGGAGTGCAGTAACTAACAGCTCCCTAAAATAATATTAAAGATCCCCCACTCGGAAGTGGCTCTTGCCCTATGTTCCATTGGATATACCTTGTACCATCACCATGAATGTTGTTGTTAGTGTGTAGGTTATCTGGTGTGTGTTATCTGAAATTTTTCTCTTCAATGGTCCGCCTCAGACTCGGGTGTTGTGCCAAGAGGGGACATTAGTGCTAGCGAGCGAAAAGCGTATTTGCCCGATCCATATTGTTAGGTACTAAGTGGACAAATGTGGTGCAATGCTGACACCACACACAGGCCCAGGTTCCCTTACAGTCGTAGCACTTGCTGGTGCTGCTGTTGTTGTTGTTGTTGTTTTGGTATTGTTGTTCTTGCCATATACTGGATCGATACTGATCCTAATTGTCCATAGATCAACGTGGAGGTGGTACCGCCCCCACCCCACCAACCAAGACAGTTCTGTCAACATAAACAAACCACGTAGTTAATCAGTGCCATCTACAAACCCAACAGTGGATTCTACCCATACGGTGGAATCTACCAGCTGGAACATAATTGCAAATTTCGCAATTATTTGAAAATTATGAAATTTTGACATCTTGAAAAATAACGATAACTCCAAGAAGGTGAGCATGCTAAAAGAGGAAAACGTGTGAATACGAGACGGTCTAGAGAGAAATTGCAGTGATAGCGAGTTATGATAGCGAAGTAGAGTAGTAGGGCAGAGTAGTAGGGGGCGATCCTGGTACTGGTCCCATCAGTTGACCCATGGTAGATGGTAGTGCTCGTTTTCAGTAGTCATAGTCATGAGTCATACAAAACGGGCCACAGGTGTAGTGACCAGAGAGCTTGGTTGCAAAGTGCTACATCTGGAACTGGAGCTGTCAAGTGCAGTTCTCTATAGATCTTTTCTTTGACCTCACGATAGCAACCTTCAGTGGGTGAACGGTTTGTTACCAAGTGTATGTCTATAATTAGTTATTAGGCACAGAAACTTAAATGTTTCGGAAACCATTCTAGGACATAGGGTTTCTTTTTCACCACATGGGACATTACCACGACGCCACGCCACTATAGCTGGATGTTATTACCCTGAAGGAAAATCATTTTGGGAGGAAAATCCCTCTAGCAAAAATAGGATGAAAATCCATGAAATGTATGAAATCTCAAGTCCCTATCTGGTTACTTACCTAATTCATACTTGAGATGGTTTTGAACACACATAGGATGTTGGTCATCGCAACCGAATTGGGAAGGGGGACTTCCCAAATCACGGTACTCCCCGGCACGCTAAGTGATAGACCGGAAGTTGCGAGGAATAATTTTTTCACCAAAAAGCAATTCTTGTTTACAATTTGCTCACTCACTTCCCAAAATTGGTATGCCTCGGGGAGCCGTGCTCATGAACATTGTACATTGTACATTTTTTAACATGTAAATTTTTTTCATGGTAGTGGCACAGATCCCGCCAACAATATCACCAAAGTTTTCTATAAATTGAGCCCAATTTCCTGACCCTTCCAGTTTTTTTTCTTCTTCAGTAAACAATCCACTCGCTTCAAACATAATGCAATTCTCCACCGTCGCTATCCCAGCTATCTTAGCTGCCTCTGTTTCTGCTGCTGCCAACGTTACCGTCACCACTGACATCGTTGTCACTGACTTCGTTACCTACTGTCCAGAACCAACCCAATTCGTTGTTAACAACAAGACCATCACCGTCACCGAAGCCACCACCTTGACCATCACCGGTCCATGTACCATCCCAACCACCTACGTTACCCCATCTGGTGAAGCCCCAACCACCAAGGCCCCAGAAACCCACGCTGCTGTCACCACCGCTAACGCTGCTGGTAAGGTCGCTGTCGGTGCCGTTGCTGGTGTTGCCGCTGTTGCCGCTTTGTTCTAAATTGAATAATTGAAAGTTTATAGAACCAATACAATCTAATATCAAAGTTTGCATTGCTTCTGTAGACATTTCTCATTTTCATGATGGTTGATTTTGGTTTCTTCGGTTGAGATGGCTTAGCATTGATTTGCGCCAGCTCCTGGTTTCATTATCGCTTCATGTTTATTTCAATATATTTCAATTTTCGATTCTGTAATCCTTCTTCTAGCTTTAGTCTAGCTGGTTTGGATAATTTTACTTTTATAGATTTCCACGAGCCTGTTGTTGGTTCTATAATTAATATCTTTTTATTTCGCAACAACCCTGTAGAAGTGGAATCTAGCGATTAAGGTAAGTCTACCGAATTATCACTTCTTCATTATCAAATAAACCGATAATGTTGCAAGGGAAGGTTCTCGTCTAGGCTTCTTTGCGTATTCATGAGAAAGCAATGGTTTCGATGTCAGAGCCCTGCCTTTCTCTTGCTTACATTCTCGCTCCGTCAATGCTACTTGGTTAATTGTAATTACGCTACCACTTTGAGCTCAAAACTCTAAACTCTGATTTCCAGCTATTGGTGCTACAGCTTATCTATACTGGTGATGATACACCCCTTATCTCGAAGTAGCTCTGTTTGTAGATATTTTGCACCTGATTTCCACTATCAGCCAGAGAATAGTTCAGTCCTCCCACACAATTATTCACTGATAAGAACAAGCACATACACCGGCCGTTCCTGGGCCAAAATTTCCCCCCAGCGTTGGTTCTCTATGGTTGTTATCCCAGCACCATTCCCCTGTTCTTGTCTATCTGCTAGTACTAATAATATATCCTGTCTCGTTAGATACGCTCCAGAACTCCTGTCACTATTCTCTAGGATAGTGTTCTCCTATTTTCAAACTGGCCTCATAGTAATGTAACCTACGGTGATTGCTAGTAACCAGCACTGAGCACTTGTTAGTGGCCCTATAGTACCTAAAACTACTTGATTGCTTTTGGCGAGGGGAATCTTGGGATTGTCTAATTAAGCCTCTTATCTTCGTATCTGTTGGAACTCGGACTGGTATCGTTTGGACGATATTTTTCTCCATAGAACATTCCATCGTTCTATTTTGGTTGATCCCAAGCGCAATTTCTGGACTAGTTAGATCCCAGTGGAACCACTGGAATAGTCTGTTTCCAGGGACCAAGTGATTGGTTCAGGCCCAGGCCCAGCAATAGGTGGTGGGACTGGTGACATGGAGGTGGTGGGAAGACACTGGAGTCACAGCCCTGCCTTCTTTTGCTGGTGTAGAAGATGACTAATCTTGGGGTGGTCATTGGATACTTTGGGACTGTTTGTCATACTATGACTGAGATCACAGAGGCTTATCAGTTAATAGTGGTGCTAAAGTTATCATCAGATGACCCGACACCAGAGATTGTTACATTTTTCATTGCACAGATTGTAGTATGTACATGCTTATGTGGTATGTGGATGTTTGCTGTACCAGAATGACTTGACTTGTGGCTAATAGTTCAAGGTACCGTTTGGTCCGTTGGCGGTTTGGTTTAGTTTAGTTCAGGTTTAGCATTCCCGCTAATTCCGCAACAGTAGAACCTTCACTATTTCATGTTAAGCAAATTATGAAGGTTGCACCCACAGGTTTCATCACTACAGTTTCCAGCAGCTTGCAGTACTATGCGCATGCAATTAAGGATCTTGGTATGTACAAGACAATTCTCCAATCCTTTGATTCACATAGTAATTTTCTGTAAGGGTTGGAGTTTAGAGGACTTCTATGCGTTGAAGACGCCCTTAACACTTTCGTAATTAATATAATGCACTTAATTACTTGTTGTTACGGCACAAGACCTTTGCGCCGCTCATACCGGCCTTATACCTAATTCTTGTACAGGTTCACTTTTTTTTTTTACAATTAATCACATTTCTGCAATCATGTACCCTTTTGGATTCGCCACATAAAACTTATGTCATGATATGTACCATGAAGTGGATAACTTTTTCTTTTGTTCTTGCACATGTGGATGTGTGTATGTTTTGATTACTCCCACAGCACCGGTCTCCGTCACGAACCACTGAATTACTTGATAAGGGTCCCTACATACATTAACCAGCGAATGTTGTGAGCGCGTTTTAAGGAACAAACTGTTACTTTGAAAGATTACATTAGTCTTGAAGGTTTTAAGTATAGGAGTGCCCCATTTGTGGGTGATAACATCCGAATTAGGATGATGTAAAAACATTCGAAGTATTTTTAGCATTAAGCCAAGAAATAACCCCAAAAGACTGCGCGGTCAATAAGGTGTTCGAGTCTGTGATGCAGGTCTACATGCAGGCGAAGTTCCCAATTGGTGGTACCACGGCCAATTCCGAGGGTATTGCCGGTTAATTCGTTGGCAATAATCCCCGCCTAAAAAAAGGATTTGCATTTCTCACCAGATTTGGCCAGTAACTATTGCTGGTCTGATTAGCGTTCCATCTTGATGAATTTCCCCTATAATCGAAGACTGGGCAATTGCCTGATTCCAACTAGGCCAGCATTCCATCCATGTTTTTAGGACCAACTTTAGCTGTACATCTTACTGGGTTCTTGACACATAGATATATCGCTTGCATGTAATCGCATTGAGAAGAACTAAAAATAGAACCCAAAGAAGGTTTGTGTAAAGGCACGTCTTGCACAAGAAAAAAGTAATACATACACAAAATCACATGATGCAAGTCACATGCAAAATGCACAATGTCACGCACACTATAGCACGTGATAGTTTGGTGAGTTGGAAGCGAATTTGCCAGGTACACGACCCCAAATCAAAAACTTACATGCGTCCTGTATATAGAGAGGCATACACTAGATCAAGTAATAACATTTAATAAGTAATATAGTATAATAATAGTAACGATAACAAACAGAACTGGACTAATATACACACTGGTCACCTGATACACCATCAGTAGTATCGCAACCATTTCTTTCTTTCTATGTCAGATAAAAGAAAACCCGACATATATAAACACCAACTTGGAAATTATGGTAACATTATGGGAATTACATTAGAGAAATTTAGTATTGCCAGCTATAAATCTCGATCTTTCCACTCACAAATAATCCATTAGGAATTGGCTAATAAATTAAATGACATAATCAATTTTTTTTTAATAAAAGTTTTCATAGTATTCTTTATCAGAAAACATACAAAAAAGAATTAACTAAGTCTTTGGTAGATCAAAATATATGCATTCTTTAAATTTTCTTCTGGGCCTCCATTAAGAACCTCATCTTCGGTTATTGGTTTAAGTTGTGTATCATCAATTCTCATCCATTGTACTTGAGGAGTTTCTTTTTCACCATTCTTTGATTCTTTTTGAATTTCACGAAGAACATCACTGGTATAATGACCTCCTTCAGCTCCACTTCCATGGTGATAGACAACCCCAGTCAATCTATATTGATTATTGGCATCTTCAGGACTTTTACTTGAGATGATATCTTCGGATATATGCAAGTTGTGTTTATAGTCAACCTTTTTTCTTAATTTTTCAACTCCCACATCCTTATCTTTAAGGAATGAAAATCTCTTCAAATGAATAATCAAAATTGATGGTAATTTATCCACAAATGTTTGTTTTTTAATTTGAATTTCTTTACTATTTTCATTGGTTTTAAAACTAATTTTTTCCAATTTATTCAAGTTTAAGAGGGCTTCTTCAATAGATGATGCTTCTGAAATATCTAATTGAACATGTTGATATGGATCCATCGTAATTGATTTTTGGAAAGAAGAAGCAGTTGGATTTTTTGGAATGGTTAAAACTGATTTGAATTGTCCTCCAAAAATCATAGTAATTGGAGTTGGTTCAACTTCAACTGTTCTCTTTACTGAAATCTTTTTATTATTAGATCCAACTTCATTCCATTCATCATTAGATGCAGTTTCTGAAGTATCATTTCCTTCCTTCTTTATAAGTTCAACGGTACTCTTGACATCATATTTAAAACGTTCAATTTTTTCGGTTTCTCCAGCATGATCAGCTGCAAATCCTTGAATCAAAGAATCAACTTGTGGTGTGGTTAATCCCTTGATAGTTTGTAAAAATTCATCATTCAAACCATCCAAATAATAACCCAAAAATTCTTCTGCATCTTCTTGTTGTCCCCATTTTAAGTGCAGAAACTTTTCATGAGAAATTAAATGCATATAAAAGTTTTCAGGAGATAGAGAAGAAGATTTTGGGGCTTCTTCAGGAGTTTTAGTAACAAACTCATTGAAGAATTGAAGAGTGGCATCAAGTAAAGGAGTTTTGGAAACCTTACTTAATGAACCAATTGATTTATCTTCAATTAATTTAAGTAATT
The DNA here is from genome assembly GCA_030574995.1 of Suhomyces maxii. Lineage (NCBI taxonomy): Eukaryota > Fungi > Ascomycota > Pichiomycetes > Serinales > Debaryomycetaceae > Suhomyces > Suhomyces maxii. The sequence goes on from JAJMGC010000025.1 coordinate 215,367, forward strand.
TATTGAATGGCAGACAATAGAGCATGACTTGTAAAATAGAATTCATATAACAAATATTACCGGTGTTGGTTAAACCTCTTGGATGAACGTTGAAGGTTGGCAAATGATTTTGAGTATTAATGACTGAGTAATTAGGATCGAACATGATCTTTAAAAGTAGTATTCCCAAAGGTTGAACTGCTTCATTTTTAAGATTAAAATCTGGTGAGACTTCTGAAGCAGTGGATGGAGGGGAAACAACAGGACTGGCAGGGACAGGAACTTGTTTCTTAGGTTCCTTTTTAATGACTGGAGTAGATGATTGTAAAATAGAAGCCCAATTGGATGAAGGAGGAGGAGTAGCTTCCAGTTTTGATGAATCCTGGTCCTGAGATTGCGGTTGAGATGGTTTTATATTGGTGATGGTGGTAGAATTAGTATTAAAATTAATGATCTTTATGTCATTGGTGCTAATGGCAATCAAATCCTGAGCATTGATTTCAGACAATCTATTATGTTTATCTTCTCTTGAAAATACAGCAGTAGAATATAAAGATCTTGCCTTGGATTGAGTGAATCCTTCCAAAGTGGTATTAATAAATAAAGGATATGAAATAAAAGGTTCTATAGGTGTATCATTATTATTGGAATCATCCACTGCTTTAATCAAGACTGGCAGATTCGGAGATATTGGTGAGTTAGACTCATTAGTTTCATTAATTGTTTCGTTTGTCTCATTACTATTATTATGCTTGGTGGAGGAGGTTGAAGTGTTTGCTGAAGAAGCAATGGTAGTGTTGGTAGCGGTGGTGGCGGAGGATGAGGAGGAGGAGTTATTGCTATTGTTATTGTTATTACTAGTATCAATGCTTCGTAAATGTTCATTACTTTTTGAAAAGGATTCGGAAGGAGATGACGATGATGGTGCAGGTTGTTGTTTTTCGAAACCTTCATCAGCAGTGGTTGGAGAAGGAGTTTCTTGTTCACTTTCCGATTCCTTTTCTGTTTCTTCACCATAATGGGCTGAAGATGGTACAAAATTAGGAGACATCTTTGGATTGAATTGAGCAGCAGCCACATTACGTTTGAAATTTTTCGGTCTATAAGGGTTGTTCCCACCACTATTAAAATGATTTGGAGTATTTGGATTAAAAGGAACATGCGGTTGCGGCACCATATATGGTTGATTTGGATAATACATATCAGAATACATTGGCATATACATCTGAGGATAAACCATTTGGTTCATCATCACTGGAAACTGAGGTCCAGCAGCAGCAGCAGCTGCTGCATATTGCATATACATCTGTTGCTGTTGTTGTTGCTGTTGAGGTGTAAGTTGTGAGACGTATTGTTGATGCGCAGGATGTTGCTGCTGCTGATGATGATGATGATGCTGCGGCTGCTGCTGCGGTTGATGTTGATGTTGGGGGTACCCATAATATGCTGGCTGACTAGGCGAAAAACTGGCTGCATCTCCACGAAACCTGTTTGGTCCGTTGGGATTATTTGTAGTAGATGATGACGACGATGAAGATGTAGACATGGAGCTAATTGGACATGTAAAATAATGAAGATCGATTCTGAAACCGGCCCAAGAAGTTTTCGGGCTTGGTGGTTATGGATGGCAGTTGGAAGGCGCTAGTTTAAAAGGGTCCTGAAACGGGAGGTTCGGCGCGATGCTGAAATGCTGGGTCGTGATTGTTGGGACACACTGGCGTGGGGGACGGGTCGGGTGGTCTTTAAAAGGGGTGTGGCGGTGGTTGGATGCTGATAGCTGGGTGCCACTGGTTTACTATGCTTAGATAGTGAGTAATTTGCTGAGTTGTAAATTTTTCTTCGGTGAGAGTTGGGGCGCGCACGACCAGATGGGTGGGAGAGCCTGGGTCTGGTGGGTGGCACTGAGTCTGGGGCCGGGCCTGGAGCGGGGCGGTCTCATGGGGACGACTGTAAAGCAGAGTGTACGCCGCGCCTACCTGCTCACCCCGGGTTTTCCGGCTGGTTTCGGCGACCAGGACAATTAGTCAGCGCTTACATAAGCAGACCACCCACAGAGGACACTGTTGTTTGGGTCCAGTTTCTGGCTACGCCAGCGGTAGCGATAAGGACGGTTAGTGACAGCGACGCACGTCCCTTTTCATTGCTGGGGATGTGTCCGGGCCAGCTCGTTGTCAAGAACTTTAAGTCCGATCATAAATTATGTGAGGCTTATCGCTGAATTAGGCAAGTGGTTCCAGAGGTGAGAATGGAGCAACCAGAGAAACCGGTGATGATCAGTGGAGGCTCTGGTGGGAATGGGCCGGAGCCGTGGAAGATCACAGGCAGTGGTATCTGGAAGCCTCTACGGGACTTTTCTATGGTGAAATTGGGCACAATTGGTGTAGCAACTAAGGTCACGAGACCAAGCATGTGAAGGTGATAGGAACAGGGTAGAAGTAAAGACGTAAAGAAGTAGAGAAGTCAAGAAGGGCTAGACAAGGAAGTGTCGAAGGGGAGAATCACAGGCCAGCGTCTTTTTGTTTTGTAAGTTCATGATCCTAGATTAAAGTTCATTGAGGTCCAACAAATGGGCAGAGTGACTAATTATAGTCGATTCCAAAGCAAGTGCTCCTGTTGTCAGCCTAACGCCTAGAAATGAGGTTGAAACTGGCCAATTCGAGTGAAAGTACTTGAACTACCAGAAGGGCCTGATTTTGTTTCACATTTTTCACCCCTTTGTACCAATTCTTTGCTGAGCAGTCAGATCTTTCAGATAGCACTCTGTGCATAATCACCGTGGAAAACAAGAATAATGGTACGGCTATCGCCATGGACGAGTATTTTTGGAGAGTCAAAAGAAAAGTAGTTCAGACCCAGCTCCATTAGTTCTATGGTATCGCCACTTACATTTAGTTGATCAGTATTGGTGCAGCTATTTCCAAATAATTATATTCGAATGTAGGTTCCAATTGTAATTGCCAGCAGCCAATTGTAATTACCAATCCATAAATGCCACTATCCACACAGATGGGGGTAGCCTTTATGTAGCGTGAACCACATAAAAAGGCAAGAATCTCGACTATGTAGCCAATTACCCATCCAAACTAGTTGAAGTCTTCTATTCAACTAGTTTGGTCTTTTGATTGAATCAGTCCCATAGCCCCCGCAAAAGGACTAATGCTGTAGAAAACCTTTGGGTCTATTATTCCGGGGTTATACCTCACCATAAGTACGGCTAGAATATGTGCACAAACAGGCATAAGTTCACCATTTGCACCAGCTCTCTTAATTTTTTCTATAACATCCAGAGTGCTGGAGGAGTCGAGAGTTTCTTTACCTGCTTCTCTATAAAATTCCTTTTTCTGTTTAGTGGCTCCTTCTATAAACTTTTCATGGTACTCTTCACAATTGCAGAACCATTTTCTCATATCCACAAGATGTCTCGCTTTACCTGTAAAGGTTGCGAAAACTGGCACTTCTGGAACTCCAAAGTTCTCCATGTATGACTGAACAACTGTATCGTCACTATATTTATGCCTCTCCTGGAACCCTATGACCATTAGTTGAAGATTAGGGTATATCTCAAGAGCCTTGAGGTATGTCTCGTCTTGAGCAAGTGTGAGAAGAATACTCTTTTCTTTATCAGGCAGTCCACCCACAAAGAGGTTTGTTAAAAGAGATGGGAGAATATATAATTCTGCTTGCTCCTCCCAAAGTAGATCTGAGCAATCTACAGGTTCTTCTGAGCCATGTTCTTGTATGCTATCAGACACCACAGCTACCAGAGGACCACCATCATCATCATCGGTATTAGCTGGTAAATCTGGAGTTTCAATAACTCCAGAGAGGATTCCAGCCGCTGGAGGTTCAATTGGTTCTAATACTCTTTCCCCTAGTTCGCTAGCGGGTTCGTGCTCTTCAGCAACATCATGAGTCGACTCATCAGGGTTTTCACTAGACGGGTCTATTACCCGCGTATCCTGCACCGAATAACCAGATATGTTGGCTTCCGTGGCTTCAATTAGTGAGAAAGAAGTGTCAAGAGTCGTCTTATCGTCGGATATGGCCTGTTCTGTGTCGTTAGAGACATCATTTGACTTGTTCAAGTGGTGTGTAGATTCATATATGGGCAGATTTGGGGGCGACACACCAGTCGATTCGGATTTGTAGTAGACATGTGGCTCTACGTCCGACTCAGGATCACTTTTGTAGTGCTCGTCATGCATTTCATCTCCTGGAGGACCCATAGCTGACGGTGGTTCCTTGCCTGGGGTTAAAACTACATGAAATGTACTTGGACGTGCGCCAACCAACAAAGTGGAACTGTGCCAATGTACATTTTTGGGCCATCAGGCTAGCGGTAAGTAAGCTTGAAAGACAGCTGAATGTGTAAGGAGACGAACAAGCTACTTTGAGAGCATAATATTGTGGTTTCGGCGACTTAGAGATTTCGGAGGTGAATCACGTGACCACTTATAAAGAAGACCCCATTACACCGAAAAGGCTCTTGTCTCTTGAAGACCAACTGATGTCTCTTCAGTACTTGTAATTTTCAGCCCAAGCTTTGGTAGCTCGTTTTAGGCCTATTGCTGGCCATCTACCAGGTATCGCGACATCTGCCACATATGTCGCGATGTCGCAATATCAGTCGCAACCAATTCCTAACAAACACCAACTTTTACACCCAACCCTCTGTTTATCCCTAGATTATCCCTCCCACACACGATGCACTGGATTTCCTCCCTCCCACCCGATCTCCAATCCAAGATCCAGGCATTGGTCACTTCAAACCCCGAAAGTTCGGCCATTTTGGAAGAGTTATGGCAATATAAAGAAGCTAGAAAGCGCCGGAAAGATGATAGTACGCCTGTACCAGCTGAAAGCAAGGCCTTAGATACGACAGCAATGGAATCTGAAAATGTGGTCGAGTCCAAAAAGCCTAGATCTGCCGCCGGAGCTACCATTATCAAATTATCGGCACCGATTGAGCCTTCTACTGTTATCTTTTCCATCAATCAAGTGTCTTTCCAGAGCCCACTCCGGAAAAAAATGGACCTAGCGTTCCATTTGGTGGAGCTGGACGGCCAGCCAGTACCAGTGTTGTCGGTGGCTAACAACCAGAATGCCGAGCTCTCGGTAATAAACCTTGACGAAGCGATACGGTTGTGTGTTCTTCTTCCAATTCTTGGTAATTCGACCACATCTAAGAAGAATATCGTGTGGCTCAATATATGGATCCATAGACACAAAGATCCAATCATCTGCCAGCTCAATTTGGAACAGATCAAGAAACAAATGGTACAAGAAGGAAAATTACCGGAATCGGTGCTTTTAGATAAGTCCGATGATCCAAATGGACTGATCAGTTCTATACACGAAAGAATCATTGACTATTTTCAAAGACAATTCAGACTCTGTGGTGTCAACTTGATCAACTACTTGCCTGGATCCACCTTGTTCAAGAGTGAAGTTGCTCTCCACACCGATACTGCTGTTTCTTTACGTTTAAACCTTCAAGGACAAAAGCCAGGTAGTGGTCAATTCGTAATGGTTGAAGCCTACAAGGGATCCAAAGATGGTTCGCTTGTATTTTTGAGCGACAACGGCTACAATGGATCGTTTTTAATCTTTGGTTTTAAAAAACCAATTTTAGTGTATGAACTTCCTAGTATCATCAGTACTTCCTACAGTAATATCACCAGATTGACTTTTAGTTTGTTGATCACGGTGATGGAAGAGGGAGAAGAAAAGCTGGTTGAATTCAGTATGATTGACCAAGCATACTTCCAAATCATTGATGATTTTATCAAGTCACAGAATATTAATGATAATTCATATGACGAAAAGTATAAAGAGAAGGTGAATACCAAGGCTGAAGCTGAAGAACCAGAAGCTGAAGCACCAGAAGAAGGTGCTAATGCCGAAGAGGATTCGGAAGAAGATGAAGACTACGAAGTTGGTGGAGGCAGTGGTAGTGATAGCGCAAGTGGAAGTGGAAGTGAAAGCGGAAGCGAAAGTGATTCTGGAAGCGATGGTGATAGTGATATTGGTAGTGGCTCTGGCAGCGAAGGTGACAGTGATGACGAAGACGAAGAGATGGAAGATGATGGAGTATTCCTGAAGAACAAGGAAGAATAAAGTTGAAAAAGAATATCAAAAGAGGAACAAAAAGTTTAATTTGAAGCAGGTATGTAAACTTTGTTCAGTCAAGCAAGAAGTTTTGGGTATTGGAGAAGCTTCTTAACTTTTAAGATGATTTCGTCAAAGTACTGGATGCTTCTGTGACCATAATGGTACTGAAAAAGTTTCAGGTTTGGGCTGGTAGCTCGTGGAGTCCCACGAAATCACAGCATGTCTGTAGTAAGACGCACGGTGGGTGCTTTACTTGCCAATTTCACTCACATTTTTGTCTATCAAGTCGCAATTACGAGTAAATGGCGTCTCAACCACTTGTCTATATTTCTGGACATCAGGTGAAAAATCGCTGAATGGTGAAATGTTAATGGCTACTGAGTTTGCAGTCGTAACTACATTGAGATTGTACAAGAGATGGGCTTACCATCGCACTTTCGTCTGTACTGTATTATTCGTGTATATAGAATAAATAGATGAGAGGATCACACCCCATCCTCGTGTCGTCGTCGCCTTGATGGTGTCTGTCAAGGCCTATTACCTCAATGATCATCGATCATCAAACTTGCATAAATGGAGACGTTCCATCCTTGAATTCTTTTTGTAGATGCCACTCACCACGTCTCACCAGAGAAGAGCAAAAACCAACCAAACCAACGAAACCAGCCAAACCAGAGTTTAATGGTCCAGTTTCCAGCTTATTGTTATATTGTGTTTTTCAACCCCTTCATTTTCTTTGAAATTTTTCACTCTAGTAACCCTGACGGTGGCTCCTGTTTCCTTATTTGTAGCTAGCACCAAACTTGTCCAACAAAGCAAAGAACCTGCCTCTCTTTTCAGCGGTATATCTGTGGTCAGGCTCGTCTTCGAATTCGTGGAAAGCGGCCTTGGCGGCTCTTTGTTCACGTAATATGGTCAATCTTCTTTCTAACAACTTTCTGTTGTTTTCAACGTAGTGGTCTCCTACGAGATAACCACCAACAAATAATCCGGTGGATAAGGCGTAACCAGGAAGCCTGTCCCAGGATCTTGGGTAGGTTTTTCCGACGAGTTGGACCTGGATTCTTCTAGAAAGAAGTCCAAGGAAGGAACTGAAGAGGATACCGGCAGCAGTAGGCATGGTTTGGGTTTGGAAGGTGATAATTGGGTTTAATTTGATTTTCATTGGGTGAGAATTTTAGCCACGTGACGTTGATGGGGGAGGTTTGGGTGGTGGGAGAGAAGAGGAGGGCAGACGGGGGAGGGAAAGAGAGAGGCGGTAGTCCAGGGGGCGGTATCTGTAAGTACAAAATAGTTAAAGGGCTGCTCTGGCGCATTTGGGCTACTGTTGATGGGTGTGGTGGAGAAGTGGGTGAAAAGTCTCGCTTACGTAATGTATTACCAATCACACTACAAAGGTCTTCGATGAAGCTGCCACAGAAGAGGTCAGGGGACAAGAACGGGCAGCTAGCACAGAGAGGTGACGTGGTTCGTACCTAGGGTGTCTTTTCTATGTTTTGCGGTTTTTTTTTCCAATTTTTCACCAAGTGTGGGAAATTTCACAACACAAGATTGTACAACAATGATACTAAAAAGAAGGCAATGGGAGCGAAAGATAGCCTGTATTTGAACATAGAGTTGAATTTGGTTTCAAAGAAAGTTCTCACTAAAAATTTCCCCAGATATTCTTATATTCTCTTCTTCTGGTTACAGCTAATGTATTCCAACATAGTAATTACCTCCTAACACTTTTCAAACTTCTGCAGTACCGTCATTACGGTTTTCTTTTCCATCTTTGGGTACGAAGTTTAGCCAACCTCAATTTCAGGATCATGGAGATACTTTCCTTATTTTTCAGACAATACTAATTTTTCAGACCATACTGATTTATCACCACTAAAAGATCTAATCAACCTGTAAGCTAGCCACCATAATGTTCTCTACGCTGCTTCCAGTGAAATGTAATAAACAGAGAATTGAAAAGGCAAATACTCGTTTGAACAGACCTTGTAGTTGTGGTATTAAAGCAAATCTTCAACTGAAGTTAAGATCATGTTCTAGTGATCAAAGTCAGCCATTCAAGTCCACTTATTCACCCACCGGCCTTACCACATAAGTCATTACGTCTCTAAACACGCTAATTGGGTGAAACGAACCAAAATTACGATTTATTCACAAATTCACCAATTTTTCACTTTGTTCAGTTCGCTTGTCTTGGGCACATCCGGTGGTGCTACATCACCAAAAGGCCCGGACTCCTGGACCACAGCACGCTCTGCCACCCTTGCAAACACACCACGTCTAGATTGACTCTGATTCCGCTCCTTTACTCCACCACCAGTGGAATGGGCCAGTTTGCACCTTTATGGGTTCCAGAAAATTGAACACCGCACGACCCAGGATCAGCCCCACCACCACTCCACAATTCCGCTCCCATTCCGCCCTTACATTCACAGCCATTGACTCTTCAAGCCCAACCTGGACCCCACTGACCAACAGACCAGCGGCCAAACCAGACTTCCCCACACCAATCCCACTCCAGCCAATCAGAGCACTGCTCCAGAAACCATCTGCCCCAACGGAGCCCCAGAGATCACACGACCACAAGCTCACACTCACTACGAGACCAGACGGAACATCCACCCCAGTTCCTTATCAGAGAGCCCTCCTTTATTCCTTAACCACAGACCACCGATCTGGTTATCGTTAAGACATAGACTATCACCGCTTATACCAATTGGCTCGTCAAGACATCGAACAGCGGCCTTTTTAAATACAAACAGCTCATTATTTGATCTTTCAACCAGACCCTTGTATTACTAGAGCCTCCAGCGATTGTCTTATTGTTTCGACCCATACCTTGCAATGTCTATCAACTTCTTCCGTGGCCACCCTTCACGGGACCTTCTTCCAAGTGAACGCATTGGTGAAGCCTACAAGCGGGTGATCCTCGAGACTGATTACAGTGGCTACGACGAGGATGCCCTCAACCAGCACCCGTTATCGTACGGGACAGACCCAGGGAATATCGCTGTCAGAGAGTCTGTTGCCAAGTGGAATAACCGTGTTTTCAACACCGACAGGTCCAAGGCAGACAATATCAATCTTACTGGTGGTGCTTCGTATGGTATTGCCAACATCTTGGTATCAACCACCTCGTCTGAAATCACCCAAAGAGTATTTGTGGTGACTCCTACCTATTTCCTTATCAACAGCTCGTTCGTAGACGTGGGACTCGGTGATAAATTGACAGCAATTTCAGAAACCCCCGGCCAAAAGTATGAGATTGACTTGGATTTCTTGGAACAACAATTGATCCATTACAGTAGGGGTCTTGAGCCCGCCGACAAGGAAGCAAATCTTATCAATGCTGAAGCCACAACCAATAAAGAGATCAACATCATTAAAGATCCCCTCAGACCAGATAGAAAACTCTACAGGTTCGTGATCTACCTCGTTCCAACCTATTCAAACCCTGGTGGTTTGACTTATTCAGTGGAAACCAGAAAAAAGTTGATTGAATTGGCCAGAAGCTACGATATGTTAATCATCAGTGATGATGTATACGAATTATTGGACTATAGTGATAACAAGTACCCAGTCCCCAGGATCAATTACTTGGATCAAGAAACATTACCAGAATATAAGACTTTTGGAAACTCGATTTCCAATGCTACCTTCTCCAAGATCATTGCTCCAGGATTACGGGTTGGTTGGCAAGAAACTCCTACTCCGTTATTAGCTAAGCAATTAGCAAGTACTGGTGCCAATAAGTCTGGAGGAACCCCAGCCCAGCTTGCTTCACAGGTAGTCAAGAATTTGATTGACTCAAATGAATTGGATACTATAGTGGAAGATTTCAAGACCATCTATAGGTCCAGAGCCAAGACGATCCATGAATCCGTTGTCAAACACTTGCCTAAACCAACTATTGTTCGAGGAGGAGAAGGTGGATACTTTTTGTGGATTGAACTCAAAGGGAACGATGATTTTGACCATTCCAAAGTTGTTAAGATCCTACAAGACAAGCACAATATAGTTTTAGCAGGAGGTGAACACTTTGAAGTTGTAGGCGACTTGAAAGGATGGGGAAAACATTCAGTTCGGTTATCTTTGAGTTTCTTGAACGAAGATCAAATCACCAAAGGTATTGAGAAATGGGGAGAGGTATTGAAAGAAGAATATCCTGAGGTGTATGAATAATCGCAACCACCAGTCGAATTGTTCAATTATTTTAGAGATTTGACCAACCATAGACAAACCCGAGATGGTCCACAAGCCATCTTATAATTAGACTTTACAATAATTACTATACTATAATGTAGACTAACCCAGCCCCGAAGGGTTGAAAAGAGCCCTAAAAGACCAGATCAAAGATGGCAGAACAAGCCATTGAATCAGCTCTGGTACGATCTCAGTCTGTTGATTCAATGCTCATTGCATCATTTATTCTTTTTCTTCTTCGATGCTCATCGAGTTAAAGGTTTCAATTGTCGTCTAACAGTTAGTATAGTTCAGCAAAAAAGCAAGGGTCTTGCGTCAGCGTAGATCTTGGTGTAAACTTTATGTATTCTCATGAATTTTCAATAAAGGCGAAGTGTTCTCATCAGTAAGCAAGAGCAGGATTATTACATACAATTTGCATAGTAATTGGTACACAATTAGCAGCAAAAATTTGTGGACGATCAGGCGCCTTTTATAGTGCGAGGTGGGGTTACCCGGACCCAACCCAAACACATTTTGCGGCAATAGATAGCGGGTAATGGTTGCAACTCGACTCTAGTGACGATTTGAGTTAACCAGCCCAACGACCACAAGACCAAAGCGGATACCGTGGCTTACCGAAACAGCTTCTTTGTTTTGGCTCAAAACGGAACGAATTGAGCCCAATCAGTCAGTGCTGATTAAACGCAACCCATAAACGCAACCAGAATAGACAAAAGTCACGAACTACAACACTCAAGTCCTTTGAGCAGCTCATAGGACGAAGGTGCTTTACAGTTCTAGAACAATTCTTGTTGATAAACACAGAGGTGATTTCCAGTGGCTTTGAAACTGTGCCTCTTCAGCTCAGCCCGATTGTCAGAAACTTTACACGTCCAAGATTTAGCAGAGACGAAATACCAATTTCTAACAGGTATAAGGGTATCTTTTCCAGCTAAAATTACTAGTCAATTAATCAGATATACCGAGTGAATAGTTTTGATTGTTTTACATCATTATTCCACTTTTATCAACACCGTATATGAGCTTTTAGTCCAGTTGACTTCTGCTATTTCACAGCCCTAAATCAATTCAGATTCATTAATATTCACAGATGCATTTTTACTTTAGAGACTGGTCGTTTCAAATAAAGGGACACCACTTCTCCGGACTATCCACCGTTTCGTACCTAGTTGACTGGGTATTTTACTTAGGAATATTGGGATCATTTATCCTATACGGTCGTTTTGCACCTCCACGATTTCACGAATTTCTGCTTATAGATATTTCTTTACGGTACCGCTATCGGCCTGAAAACGAAACCGCTGTCCCAATAGTACCGTTGATCATCATTTCAGTGGTTCTGCCACTTATTATTATCCTGTTGTGCTCTTTAGTTGGTGCTCGTCCAATAAATAGACTAAGAAAGGCGTGGGACATTTATGCTGGCTCACTCTGTTTATTTGGAGGAATATCCACTCAACTAATGATTACTTGTATTCTCAAAAATATTTGTGGATTACCTAGACCAGATCTTATTTCCAGATGTATTCCAGAACCCGATGAACCACTTCTGTTTGATCTAGTTACAGTGGATATATGTACCAATGACGATTTTGTATTGCTTCAAGAAGGGTTCCGATCTTTTCCTAGTGGGCACCTGTCCACAGTTTTCTGTGGAATGGTGATTACCAGTATGAATATTGCAGGTAAACTTCAAGTCTTTGATAGAAGAGGTATTTCTTTCAAAGTGGTGTTGGCTATATTTCCAATAATGGTGGCATGCTTTGTATCATGTACTAGAATAAGTGATAATAGACACTATCTAAGAGATGTTATCGGAGGGTCATTAATTGGTGCAAGTGTAGGATTCTGGTTTTACCTACAATATTTTCCTAGCGTTCTTGATCTTGAGAATTGTGGGAGAGCATATCCTCCAAGAAGAATAGGTATAGCCAATTTCTTTGGAAATGTTGGGGGATTTTGGAAACTTCGAGATAGACTTCCTGGTGCATACGACGAAAGAAATTTGGATTCACCTGAACTACTTGATAGTATGATCGGGGATGTTCTTCCAACTGTTATGAGAAGGGAAGAAGTATTCAGGGAAGTTCCTACCAATATAGAACTTATCAATGAGATATCGAAAGCAATGGGTGATACATATGTCAATTTATCCAATCAAAAGAAGCAACCAACCGAAGAAGTTGTAAAAACAACAAGTGGACGGAATCAGTCACTTTTAAATGGATAAAATACTAGACAGAATTGACTTAATTACTGACAGAGTGGGATCATCTATTTTAGGTCAAGTAATAGATTGTTTAGTCTAATCTCTTTTATAATTCTTTTAGTTATATAGCGTGTAGGTAAATAAAAAATTGCTAATTTTAATGAATATTCAGACTTCTAATTTATTTCAGTATTTTACAATAAATTAGTAGAATAATTTGAATAAGAACAAAAAGATGTTTCATCACTTAATGATCATCTAATTATATGAAGCAATTTAAAAAAGAGTTTTGGAGGTTTATTGGTGCATGATTTAAAGAAATAAATTTGTACATAATACTTTACATTACATTTTAAAGTTTATAAGCACATATTGAAATTTCTGCAATTGATTTAAACTTCATATATACATATTAATGTATTACATTGTGAGTTATAGTTTATCTGCACATATCAAAGTTTAACATGGTAATTTAATATTTTGATACACATGACAGCAATTTCCCGTTCAAGCACAATTAACTTAATTGTAAATTATGAGCAAGTATAAGCTAAATTTACCCTACCGCAAAAATATTGACTTTAGGGTTTCCTATTCTTCAAATATAAAATTAAGAAATAATTGTTCGATATATGAATGGATCAATGTATACATGTTCTGTTGTTGTTTCTTGCTTTGAAAAACTATGCACTATGCACAATATCTACACAAATGAAGAATAAACCTTATTTCCATACCTATAACACTAGAATTAAGAATTAATTATATTAGTTCTATATATTATGCCTAAATATCCGCTCTTGAAGAGCTGTTCTTATAATACTTTATTTGGTATCGTTTTGGTATTTGCAATTAAAAAGAAAAAAAAAAATACACCAGAGATAACTGTTAATTATACTATAGTTCGTGCCTTTCTTCTTGCTTGCTTGACCTTATCAGCAGTACTATCTACCTCGTCATTGAATCGGTCTAACATCTCGTTCTGTTCTTCCACTTCTTGGTGAATAGCTTGTCCTATTTGTTTTTGTCTTTGAATGATTTTTCTGAGTTGTTCTACCTCTTGATCTTGATCCTTATGTATTTGAACTTGTTGTTGCATTAATTCCTTATTATTCAATGGCATAGTTTCTTTGGTTTCTTGAGATTGTCCCAACACTCTTGAAGATTGTGAAGCACCAGAAACCAATTCTTGCTTTTGGAACGTTTCCAAACTTTCTATTAAAGCGTTAAGGGTGTCTTTGAGTTCATTCAATTGGTTTTGACGTCTTTCACGCTCTCTTGTGGGAATTTGGGATTTCGATAAGGACTTGAATAAATTAACGAAACTTGGCTGGTAGATCTTGTTAATCTTGTCTCTAATTTTAATCTTATCACGAACAGGATCGTCCACTTTCTGGTCCAATATTTCAGATTTAAGAGTTCTGAAAATCTCTAACCAATTGGATTCATCAATAGCATCTGATGGTGTAAGTAATTCTGCTTCATTGTGACTTCCTCCGTCCATAGACCTGAAAAAACTAGGAGAAAACTCGAAGTTTGGGGGTATATGCATAAATTTGTGTAAGGTCTTCATATTCTGGAGTGAACTGTCTCTAACCACAGCATTAAGAAAATTTGTCAATTGTAATTTTCTCTCTTCAATAATGGTATCGGTTTTGTTCTTGAACCAGTTAATTCTTTTAGCAGGTAATGGGTACGGAAACTCTTTGATATCTATTCCGAGCTCTTCACACATGTTGCTTACGAGCTCCTCGAAGTCCGAGTACCGTTTCTTAAATGACAATGACCGAAGAGGAAGCTTGACTGATACATCATAATAGACGGTTCCTCCACTTGTGGAGGCGCTGGATATACCGATAAAAGACATCTAACAAATAGTTAATAGTTGATGCTCAAGAAAGGTGATGTTTTATTGGATATTTATCGATCGTTGCCTTCACTAATATTGCCTGGTAATAGTGGTAATAGTGTGACCAGCACAATTGTGATGAGTAACTCAGGTTTCTTTAACAAGTCCGTGATAGTGGTTGATCAGTTCCGGCTGAGGGATGGGTCGTGGCGTGTAGCGGGGCCAAAATAGGACGGAATGCAGAGGAGTAATGGTTGGTTAGCTACGCGGTACTGTTGGTTCAGTTTGTAAGCCGCTGGTGACTACTGTAGGGTTTTTGCTTGACTCTTTAGTAGCCTCGTCTAATGGCACAGGATAGATAAAGAGAAACGGGCGAGTACCACCTGACCAGGCCGACTTCCGACTAGTCAGTCACGTGACCCATCTCATCAGGCTGCCCCAGGTTATCATTGCTATGGGAACAAGGGCAAGGTCTCGAGACCAAGCGAGATCAGACTATTGGAGTCTAACATAAGTTGAATTAGTTGAAAAGACCAAAAATCATCAATTGGTTGATATCCTGTTAGGAAAGCTTTCTATTGCTTCCATACATCACCCTGCAGCTTACTGGTACCCTACATTCACCCAATTGGAAACTGGTATATCAAAAGCAAGACAACCGGAAGAATTACCAATTGACCAGGTAAAGCCACAATCACTCATAGATTGACCTTCTTACGGATCGAAACTCGCAAAATAACCCCCTACTTACTGCCGCTATCATGTCGTACCAGTCAATTCCCGGAGAGGCTCCAAAAACCCCTCAGTCTGGCTCCAGTGCTCTGGTTCCAAAGGTAGCCTCTACCACTGCTTCTACCACCAATGCCTCAACCAAGTCCATAAGATCAAACCAAGAAGTAGAAGGCAGTAGTGCAGACCTCGAAGATACCCCACTTTTGAATAACCAGAGGTTTGTGGACCCAGACGACCCGATAGTTTCACCATTAAACCTATACAAGGTGAGACTCCTCAAATCAGGAATCATCGGATTAATTGTCGTCAACACCATCCTCTTCCTTGGCTTCATGTTCAGTGACTTCATTACTATCCCGGGCCTAAACAACCCAGGAAAGTCGTTTTTGGAAATGGACTTGGCCCTTTTGTGTGTATTTTCCAATCTCCTTACTTTATGGATCTTCCACATTTCATCCTATTACGAGAGGATTCTAGGCTATATCAGCAGTGCGTTGATCCTCATCACATTTGTGGTGGTTTTCTCCATCAAGACCACCAGAGAAAGACTCGGTGTTACTGGTAGTTTGTTGCTTGTATGGACTGGATTGAACATTTTTGCCGATTCCCTCGTGGATTTGGCAGTTGAGGAAGGTAGAAAGTATCAAGAAATCAGGTACACTGGAAGAGTGGAAAAGAGAAGGTCTGTCTACGAACTCTTTGTGATGTTCTCCAAGGCCTTGGTCAAGTTGGTTTTGTTGCTTATCATCTGGAACATTAGTTTGACCTTATGGCTCCAGTCATTCGATACTCATGAAAAACCATGGGGTAAATTGATCCCTGTCAATGGTGACCAATTTAAAGTCCATTTGCATTGTTCAGGAAATATCCATGAAGAAGACAAACAGCCTATTTTGCTTGTTGAGGGTGGCCAGATGACATCGGCCGAAGAATTCCAGGAATGGATTGAGGAATTATTTCACCTCAAAAAAATCCACAGGTACTGTATTTGGGACAGACCAGGCTATGGTTGGTCCGATAGCTCTCCATCACCTGTTTCTATCAATATCATCAGTGAGTATCTTATTGAAGCATTGGACAAGGAAGGGATAGAGGGACCTTTCAGCTTGGTTGGTTTCGATATTGGTGGATTATACTCCCAGATGTTTGCATCCAAGAATCCAGGTAAAATTCACTCTATTTTATTCGTGGACAGTTGGCATCCTGATCTCTTGAAGATTAGACCATTTAGTGGACCTAACCGTAAGAATGAAAGTAAGAGGGTATACAAGAACATTCTAGAATTTATGGATACCTGGAGAGGAATCAAGTTATGGTTTAAGGGATTGATCTCACCTTTGGGTTTGGTGCAGAGCTTCCATTGGTTTTTGCACCCAAAGAAATACTCCTCCAAGAGTAGAATCTTTGGTAGAGACATGATTTATCTGTCACGGTACATTAGAGCCAGACTCCAAGAGCAGGTCACTGCATCTATTCTATCCTACAATGAAATTAAGAATATTGACTTGCACAACTTGCCAGTCAGTGTCATCTCTTCAGACTTCATGATCAAGAACTCCTTGAACTGGGGTAAGTGGCAACAAGAAATCTCTAAATTTAGTGACAATACCATTGAATGGGTTATTGCCGAAAATAGTGATCATAAAATCTGGAAAAATCCAAAGGGTAAGGAACAACTACAACAGTTGTTGCTAAGATTAGTCAGTGAAAAGAGTAACTACTAATAAAAGTATTTGAGTAGAAAATTCTACTGGTTGCGGAATGATAGTTTCAGGAATACTATCAAATATTTAGTCAGATAATATAAGAACAGTTACAAATAAGATGATTTAAGATAACCAGGGACGTGCCGTGGGATCGATATAAGCTTAGTTGTATGGCCCAGTAAATAATAGAGCTCGCTTAGTAGCACTTAGTTGCTCTCGTACGCATCAAGAGGATCAATCTGAAAAATTAGATTGATAACTGGGTTCGTTTGCACCCCAACCAAAGGAGCGTACACTAACGCAAGCAGATAGTTATGATTATAGATTTGGTGATTTACTGTGAAACAATTTTCACGAGAGGCAAGAGATCACTGTGGTTGGTGGTTAAGGCATATGAAAGTGTACTGGATCGTGGATACACTATAATATTCCATGCCCGTAATATCAATTGCAAACCCACGAACAGCTTGGTTACAAGAGAACGATAAAGGTGGATTGCTGCTAGCAGAAAGAAACCCTGGTTGGCTTCTATTGTGAATAATAATACTGAAATTTTTGAAGCTATTAGCAAAATCTGGTCTTGAAAAGAGCCCAATTGTCTAGGGATGGGCCAAGACAAAAGATAGACTAGGCCTGAGTGTGTTTGTAAACTACCGAGTCGTTACTCTTTTCCTTTGGGGCCTGGCATCATGGCCATGGCTGGTGGTGCTTATCTCGCATCGATAACCATATTACTGGTCCATCGATCTATGATCTATAGGTCTGATCTCATCTGAGGCTTATTATCTGATAAGCCAGCGGACTGATACCAGATTCGAGGCCCGCCAAAACCTTCTCTTGCGCCATGATAAGCTCATCGTCCATTTCCACTGTTTGCCAAGTTTCAGTCAGATACAGAGCCAATAGTGAAGGGTAACGGATTTTTCACCTGTTTCCCAGACCTCGCATACCCACGCTGGTTCTTGTGATTACCTAATGCTCATCGCTGGTTACCGTGAAATACCTACCAGTGTTCAGTGTACCCGTTTAGTCGTCTTATCACCCGTTTCGGTGGATGCAATGGCTCGTATTGACTGGCTGCTCCATCTCTAATCTCTACTCTTATC
Source organism: Suhomyces maxii (assembly GCA_030574995.1). Classification (NCBI taxonomy): domain Eukaryota; kingdom Fungi; phylum Ascomycota; class Pichiomycetes; order Serinales; family Debaryomycetaceae; genus Suhomyces; species Suhomyces maxii. The sequence goes on from JAJMGC010000025.1 coordinate 233,265, forward strand.
ACGGTACAGGGGCAGCAAAGACACCGCTCCAGCAGGCCCCGCCAAAGCCCGAAAACAGCGGGCCTCCGCTACCACCCACACCACCGTCCCCCTCCCATACTGCCCCCACAAGAGCACCCGTTCCCACCAGCAGGAGGCCACTATCTCTTGAAACAGCACCGCCAGCTTGGCTGGCTTATCCACGTGACCCTATCGTGATCGTCTAGTAAGTTTGGGCACGCAAACATCACCAGTGCACGCCCAACCATATTTGTGTAGCCACCAACACTCCTATTTGTTACACCTCCTCTTTACCCTAATCCTACCACCATACCACGGGGCCAGTCAGAAGCTCTCCCTAGACCTCCCCCCAGTATCTCATACCCGCTACTGGTACCATCTACAGCCAAGTTTCTGCCCACAAATCGCCGCCAAACCCACCTGCATCCCCGCCCCACCACCAACTAGAATATAAGGGCACCGTCATCCGTATTACACGTCCAATAGATAAGAAAGTGCCTGGTACCACGTTAAACTTAGCAGCAAACGAGCCAGTGATCCAGCCCTATAGTTCTGGTTATTTAGTCAGTTCAGTTAGTTACCGACCTTTTGACTTTTTGGCCGCTTAGTAACCGGTTTACATTTCCCCCTACATTCCTTTATGACATTACGTAATGCCAGAAAATTCATCTAGAGACATCGTCAAGCCCCTCTCCAGGACGCTATCATCATCAAAGTCCAGCAACAGAGGTGGTACTCCTCCACCTCCCATGAGTCCTCCCCCATCCAGCATTCCCCCTTCAAACACCACCACTCCTGCCGCCATCGCCACCACCAACAACAACAACAACAACAACAACATCATCACAAATACCTCTGCAAATGGCAATTCGGTCAACACCTCCAGTTCAGCCCCTATTCCTGCTCCTGCTAGTAGTCATAATCCCTTCACTCACTCTCATACTTTGAAGAGGAGCATCCTGCAAAACCTTGGAACCACCAGCACATCTCCTAGCAATGCCAGCGCCAGCGCCAACTCTAACGGCAATAGTAATGGTCATGTTCATGGTCATGGTCATGGTAATGGCTCCTCCAATATCAATGGAAATGTAGGTAGAAGATCATCTTTTGGCCTTAACTTCCTTAATAATTTTAATTCCATGAGATCCAATAATAATAATAATAATAATAATCATCCTCCTTCTCCACCAGAAAATTCACATAGTTTCATGTCCAACAGTCCGACTATTGCAAACTTGAATAATTTTGCTTCGACTACTTTACATGATGAAGCAGTAGCAAATGCTCGTCGTGCTGAAGGAAGTGGTAGTAACTCAAATAGTGATTCAGATGCTGCCACCGGGATTGTTCATAGTAAAAGCATATCGGACCTTAATAACACCACCCAAATCGGGAATTCTAATGAGATCAATGAAAATGAAATTACTTCTAACACAACTACTACCACCACCAATATTAATATTATTAATAAGAATAATAATAAGAATAATAATAATAAGAATAACAACAATAATGATGATGATGATTTGGCTACAGAAGAAGCTCAAGGCGATGTTTTGGATTCTGAAGATGATAAGAATGGGATGGATAAAAATGGATTCTTCTCTGTAAGATTAACTCCATTGATAGATCATTCATCATCTGCTTCTGGACTCTATTTTTCTCCTATCATCAGAAAGATTAAACCAACTTCAAATATTTCAATTGGAAGATATACTGAAAAAAATAAAGCTGCAGCTCATGCTCCTCAAGGATCTTCTGCTCCAATTGTTTTTAAAAGTAAGGTTGTTTCTAGAACTCATGCATTATTTGAATGTAATTCGGATGGTCAATGGTTTCTCAAAGATTGTAAATCCTCATCGGGAACTTTCTTGAATCACATCAGATTATCACCAGCTTCCCAAGAATCTACTATGATGCCATTAATCGATGGTGATATAGTACAATTAGGAATGGATTATAGAGGTGGTACTGAAGAAGTATATAGGTGTGTGAAAATGAGATGTGAATTCAATAAGAGTTGGCAAAGAAAAGTTAATCAATTTAATCTTGAAATTCATAATAAATTGAAGAATTTACAGATAAATAACGAAGAAACTGAATCCAAAAAAATCACTAATGCTATCACTGGAGGAGAAGAATTGGCAGAATGTGCCATTTGTTTGAATAAGATTGATCCTTGTCAAGCATTGTTTATAAGTCCTTGTTCTCATGCTTGGCATTACAAATGTATTCGTCCAATTATAATCAAGAGTTACCCTCAATTCTATTGCCCAAATTGTCGTACAATGTGTGACTTGGAAACCGATTTGGATGAAGAAGATTAAATTAATATCAAATGTACTTCATGTACATCTAATAAAACATAGGCATCTATTGTTTTTTTTTTTTTTTGAGGTGATTGGGAAATAACAGCACAATTACCCAGAAATATGATCATTCAAAACACTTTTGTTCGATGGGAATCCAATTAATTGTATTATCTTTTTTTTTTTAAAAAAAAAAAAAAATGATCCTGAGATTCCCTTAAATAAAACAAAGTAGTTGAATACATTAATTTAATTCTAATAATTAAACCAAATTATCCTTTGGAGTTTAAAATTCTTTATTTTTTTTTTTAAATTAAGGATAAACTATCGTCAACTACAACACAGTTTCAATGAAAACTTAAAATCCATGAAGTGAAGCAATTTAAACATCTACAATTGAGAAATTCGGTACTCCTATAAAGTCTAATAATCATGTAGTCTATACACTCGCTTCATGGGTTCATGATACTTCAGTCTTTCTGATATCTTTTGTATAAGTTTAGATATCAACATGTCAATATAATGGCCTTATGCCGCTAGGAAAGTTTCCTGTAGTTTCACATCTATATGCTAAAAAATGCTTGGGGTAACTCAATATAAGCCAAATTATCAACTAGCTGATTTAGCGGTTGCTCGTAGCTCTGTTCATTTTATTATCTTTCTTAATGAAGCTTGTCAAGATAAAGTTCAGTGAACTTATAATAGTCATAGATATAATAGAGTCTGAAAGTAATTGAGAATCTCACAAAGTAGCAAGAGTCCTGTCCAATAACACCTCAGCTACAATACTAGTACTGAAATATATACATCATGCCAGCCAGATCGGGATCTTTTCACTGAATAAAGACAACGCAAACAACTTGAAGGCATTCAAGACTAGTATTATAAGTTTTGAGGCTATATTGATAATTATGTGGATTAAGGAACTTTGAAAGTTCCAATAAATAGTATTAAAGAATTAAACTGAAAATTTAAATTAGTGATTTTAGTAGTACAGACTCGCTATGAGTCATTGAGTAGGAAGATTCATATCACATACGGACTCCATTTGTGACCTCAGCTCCTTCGTTTTTATCCCATACTGAATAAAATTGGGATATCCCTGACGATGATGAGATAGAAGATTCTGTCACCGAGGCAGTTTCATAATCATCCACTTTATCAACTGACATCTGTGAAGATTCATGATATGTAATATTCATATTTTCCTGGGGATTTTTCCAAAAGTTCATATCGAAGTGATTTTCTATGTTGGAATTAGAAGGATCTTGATGCTGGAGATGTGATCCTAAGTGGTCATTAATATTTTGTGTTTCAAGACTATTGATTTGAGTTCCCAAATTTCCTTGGCCATTCTTTGGAATACTACCAAGGTGTCCATCCGGGTCATTGGGGTTAGGTTGAGAATTATCGAGGTTTTGATTCTGGTTTTCCCATGTTTGGAAGTTTTCTGGAGTAAGAATATCGAAGTCAACTCCTATAGTTCTTGGGGACGGGATTGGCATAAAAAATGCTCTACTTAACTGGGTAAATGGAGTGTTCGGTTGTTTTTCTTCATCTTCTTCAATTTCAGAGATGTACCCCGTCCTAGTAGGTGGTTGATAAGGCTCGCTCAACAAAGTAGTCGTTTTAGAGCTTATGAAGTCCTTTATCTTCTCATACACTTCCAAAGGTAAGGTAATGTCATTCTTCAACTGGGATATAAGTGAATATATCCTACTTAAAGATTCCATTCCTATAGTAGAACCAATCATATTTATCGAATCAATAAGCCCACTTGCCAATTCCACAAGCTTAATACATGCACCTGGACCATTGGATTCAAAAGCAAAGATTGACAAATCTTGAGTATCCTCAAGAAATTGCAGGGCTATGATTACCGGGAACGAAGGATGAAGGCTTTCATTCTTCTCGTCCAACAAGTTGTTTTTTTTGGTTATGTGCCAGGTCAAAGATTTCATCCAGTACTTACTGAGTAGAATATTGAGCTTCTGGACATCTGGTATATCCGTCATTAGTTTTATGTAGCTCAACTGTTGTTGGACACTGATGAGCCAAGAAGAAGATCCAGCGTTTGTGTTTGCACTTTGCATCAAAAGATTATTATTATTGGCAATTTCAGTACCTAACTTCATGGAAATGATTCTGTCAAAGAACCGCTTATCTGGAATGGAAAACACACGGACTAGCTGAGTGAATCCGGCCAATAAACCAGGATATTCTTCATCTTCTAATGATGGATATGGAATGGAAGGTTCAAGAATAATAGGTAAGTCATCCTCGATACACATGAACCGTTCAGTCACCAAAAGCAAATAGTATATCTTTCGCAACCTATGGACCTCTGCTGGAGACTTTATACGATAAGTATTTTGGTTATGAAGACCCAATACTTGTGCTGTAGAAATGGCCTCCCGCAAATAAATTATAGCTGGAGTGGTACTTCCCTTCACGTTGATATGATACACATACAAGAAAAAGGAAGTAAGTAAACTTTCAGGGCTTGGATGAAACCGATAATTGTAAAAATTACGAGCTCTTTCGGCATCCTCTACAACTTTGGCTGCGTCAAATCCTTCCGGAATCGCAATAAGCTGGTTTTTGGTGGTAATAAATGTGACGTGAATAGCGATGGCTGCTGAAAGGGCACATGCCAACGTATAGGAAGGAATACTTTCAGTTGTGATGAAATTCACCAGTGAAGTTGTTACATTCACCAACTGGGAAATCAAGTGAGCTACTGACACAACCGGCCACACTCCGTAGTACCATGTTTGATAGATTTGCAAACATTGAAGCACTTTATCCATGGGTAAAGAGGGGATGAAATGAGGAGTGGTTAGTGATAGCGCATTTTTGTAGATGGCTTCACGGGTCTCCTGTTTAAGACGTGCACCTGTGTTTTTCCGTTGTCTCTTGGTTGTACATGGAAGTGATAACTTGACACATCTTGTGCACGGAGTCAACTGATCACATTTGACCTTACGGAGGGAACATGCATCGCACGGATGTGTATATTTTGACCGGCTCTTGGTATTCTTCTTAGTTATACCACCTCTAATTTTATCTTTAGCAGTCTTGCTGGAAGAAGAAGCTTCTTCACTTGGCTCGTTATCACTTCCCTTGTTGTCATATTGGCTCTCCACTTCTGGGCTCGCTACCTGCAGCGACGGGGCACCACCTGGTAGCGACGAGAGGAGCATTTGTATGTTGGTGAGAGACGATGATGTGGAAATCGACATGGCAAGCAAGCAAGCAAACGAAGGGCTCGGTCCGTAGTGGGATTATGGTTGTGATATGTCACTTTTCGAATGTCTAGAAGGAATCTATTTTTAATTTTCTTTTCTTTATTGTTACTTTATGACTCTATCAATAGCTGGTAGTGGCTGTGGCAGAAATAGACACTTGACGGGCAGGTGGTTGTGACTTTCCGGGTCTTTTCTTTTTGAACTAACCTTTTGATACCCTCTTCTAGCCCTCAGGCAAACACTGTTACCCATTTTGGTGCTGATTTGATGACTTGTAAACCGATCCGGCCTGTGGGGAAGTCACGTGATAACTGGCTGTGCAGCCTATGCAGGTACTGGTGGTATTAAAAAGCGGGGTGGAAACCCAACACAACTTCAGGCAATATAACGATCTGCTACCTACTCTGGGTAGTTAATGATAAAGCAAAGTGGTTTCCATACGTCCGGCTGGGGGATGAGAAGATCCGCAAACCATCAATCCCGTAATTGAATTACACTAGTCGATATGTGCTACAATACGAAGTGCGTATATCCCATTTTTGGGCACATAATTAGATACTGTAGTCTAAACATGACTTAGCCAACGCACCAAGCTTCTAAAATACGCGTTATGTGTGTGAAGATGCAGTTACGAAACAATTCTTGAAAGATCCAACAATAGAAGTCCTGATGCTTGCGAAGTGTACTCACTCAAATCATTCCTTCGAAAGTTCAGTCATTCGAAGAATACCAATTACTCACCAACAATTCTCTTCTTGTATAGTCACCAAAAAGATACCCTCACTACCAAACTAGTCCATAATTAAGATGGACCACTTCATTTAGGGAATTATCCTGCAATGTAAGGTATGTCACACCGACATGAGCCTAAGTGAACTATAGCGACCCAAAGACTGAAAGACCTACCTTAAGGCATCTTGCATTGCCCCGCATTCTCTTCCCCGGAAAAGCTCTGTGCAGGGTCCCAACCTTTATCTAAATATCACCGAATATATCCAAGACCTATCTTGTCAGATACTATTCGTCAGTATCCGGTGCTAACTGCTCACAGCATGTTCAACACCATTGAGCTCAATGCAGATAGGCTGCATGGTTCCAAAGTCGGAAAACTGGTGATGACAAGATCCAAAACTGGTTGTCTTAGCTGTCGCAAACGAAAGAAGAAGTGTGATGAGGCAAGGCCAGTATGTGTGTTCTGTCAGAAAAGAGGTCTTAATTGTGAATGGGAGATCAAACATTTCCAATTAAGGGGAAAGCGTAGAATTGCGCAACCAACAAAGATAGGAACACCCGAAAAAGAGGTGGCTGAAAAGTTCCAGAAGCCTAGTGACAGTGGAAACGGACTTATCCATCCCGAGATAATCGAGCTGATCTGTGGCCAGGCAAGAAGACTCAATGAAATCGAGCCTGACCTTCCAGCTCTGGAGATCGAATTGGCTGGGACCAATACGGGTAATAGTGAAACCGAATTATTTTCACCCTGGATGTCCTTTCCTGAACTTCTCGAAGCCAATAATATCCTTAGACCTTCTTCGCCTTTTGAATTGATGAATGATCATGCTCTCCAGGAAATTGCTGATGATTATGCCCCAATATTAACGCAGCCATCGTCCTCATTCAGTTTATTTCTCGATGATACTGGGCTTTTCTACCTCAATTACTTTGAAATTAATGTAGCCAGTGTGTTATCCGTGAGTCCCAGATCATGCAATTACTTTATCAAGACTTATTTTGCCCTTGCAGTCGCCAATGAGTCGATTCTGAATGCTCTAGCAGCTTGGGGTGCTCTTTTTTATCGTGAATCAAACTACCAAATCGTCAATCAGTACCTTCAAAAGTCCAAGGATAGTGCAAATAAATCATTATCGAACAAATTTGACTACTTCGTCACCCTTGCATATTATTTGATCAATATTGGAATCCAAGTTTGCGCTGGCGATACCAGAAACTGGCACTCTATTTTCAACAAATGTTGTGATTTACTCGGAGCATATGGGGGAGTTCGAAGATTTATCAAAGATTTCAACTATTCCAACGATTGCAAGTTTTTGCTTGCAGGTTTCCAATTTCATGATGTTATGTCTTCTGAAACTCTTACTAAAGGAACCAGGTGTTCTTTGAGTAGCTATAATGATATTTTCCAGACTACAATGACAAATGAAGTCTATGGAATAGACCCATATCAAGGATGCATACAGCCAATTGTTTTGTTATTGGGAGAGATTATGAACAGTTATGCCATGTTAAAAACTCATACCCAAGCATTGAATAAAGAGCTTAACTCTGGAGAAGCAAAAGATCTGGTTCTTTTGCAATTGAAAAGGACGAACCACTTGGAAACAATTGATCTGTCTCATGATGAGTTGAGAAATAAAGTGAAATACTGTACACCAATTCAATCTCAGCTAGATCTATTATCTTCGGAGGAAGAAAAGGAAAGACATCTCAAGTTATTCGAATTATACAAGCTCACATGTAAGCTGTATTTGGCATTGTATTTCAAGAAACTTCAGCCACACTCAAGTGACATTCAATACTTGCTCTTCAAATCTATTGAAATCATAGATGATTTGATTGAGACTAATCTTAAGGGAATGCTCAACATGTCTTTGCTTATTTGCGGAATATCATGCTGCAATGAGTATGACAGAAATATTATGGGTAAAAGGTTCCAAAAGATTTACTCCACCTACAAGGTAGGCAATATTGAGAGAACATTAGATATCGTCAAGGAAAGTTGGAGAAGAAATCCGAATGGTGGTCTATGCATAGATTGGATTGATATTTGCAATGATTTTGGCTGGAAATTGTCATTATGCTGAGTTTTGAGACAACACTATTAACAGTGAATCAAGACCAGGCTGGATCCAATTGGTTGATTCCACACATATTGTAAATAGAAATTTTCAGAGTTGAAAACTAGAAGATAATCTGAGCCAGTCAACCCAACCAAAGAGTATTATCAGGATGAAAGCTTAGTATATCACTGTTTTTCGTTGCCTAAAAGTATCGTAGTTCTAATTCTAGTTCCTTATATAGAGTGCTAATAAAGTCCGACTTTAGCGATTTTTCTCCTTTCACCTACAATTGAGTCCATGGTACATGAGTTAAAGGTTATTTGTTCATCTTGTTGGCTGATAATAGGCCTGTTGACAGTCCAATAATATATTGGCCTGCTTGGTAGTGTGAATACCAATAATATACAATAGTATATAGTTAACTTCATATTCAACTTGGAAAACATATAAAAAGGTATTGGTGAGTTTAAATAGAAAACACCAAGAACCTGAGTGCGGGGTAAAATACCACACGAAGATATGATCAGCTAATAATTGGCTTTGCAGCCTAAAGTAGATAGCAATCATTAAAATTTGGTGCTTAGTCACGTTTCGTATCACGTGAATTTAACACCTTATTATTGGTAGTCCAACAAGGCCTATTAGGAGTGCTTACGTATATCTTACGTAACGGTCTTGGCCCGTAAGACACGTGCCCTAATATGATTGTTATCATAATAGTATGGTATTTTACTTGTCACCCAAATATACCATAAAGCCTGATTGTCACCAGACTTTTGCCCCTTCCAACACATCTGTGTATTTGCCTCATTGTGTGACCCATTTTTTAAGGTCAATTTTTTGACAGTTTCCCACTTCAAACGCTCCAATTCCATATTTCCTATTCCAGTCTCGTTGATTGACGAGCCATTTATTCACTTTATTCACGTAACCTGATCCATATGGTCTCGATATCGAAGGTGCTCAACAATGGGTTGCTTCTAGTCGGTCAGTCTGTATTTCAGGACCTTGCTACCCCGGAACAGGCTTCACTCAACCAGTATAACATAATCAATTTCTTAGGCGGCTCTGGCCCATATAAGCAAAGACAAGGGCATGGTATTTCCACCCAAATTCCACCCCAATGCAAAGTAGAACAGATACAGCTTATTTCAAGACATGGCGAGCGCTACCCGTCCAAAGGAGATGGTGTTCAATTTGAAAAGGTATTGAAGAAATTTCAATCATATGACAAGACTTATAAAGGTGACTTAGCATTTTTAAATGATTACAAGTACTTCGTAGAATCCCCAGATTATTATGAACAAGAAACTACCAGCTCCAACTCTGCCGAAATTTATGCTGGAACATCCAACGAAATAAGACACGGAACATCATTTAGGATAAAATATGGAGGCTTGTACGATTCTGGTGACAAACTACCAATATTCACCACCAACTCAAGAAGATGCCACCAAACTTCAGATTACTTTGCCAGGGGGTTTTTGGGAGATGAATACTCAGATGATGCATTGGAATTTGTTATTGTTGAAGAAGACGGTAAGATGGGTGCAAACTCCTTGACCCCAAGATATGGATGTCCTAACTTCGATTCTAATGTCAACAGAGATACCATATCCAATTACGATAAATCCTACTTGAACAAAATTTTATCAAGATGGCAAAAAGAAAATCGTGGACTTGATATCTCGACTTATGATGTCCAATCTTTATTCCTTTGGTGTGCATTTGAATTAAACGTAAAAGGAAAGTCTCCATTTTGTGGGTTGTTTTCGAACGAAGAGTATATCAGAGAGTCATATAGAAATGATCTCGAGAACTACTATTCAATTGGACCAGGAAACAGTTTCGCAAAAGTAGTTGGGTCCCCAACATTGAATTCTGTACTTGAATTACTCAAAGACCCAGGTTCAAAGAATAAAATATGGTTATCTTTTACCCATGATACTGATATGGAGCTATTCTTAACCTCTTTGGGATTAATTGACGAGGAAGAAGATCTTCCAGTGGACGAAGTTCTTTTCCCTAATCCTAATAGTGCTGCAGAATTATTTCCTCAAGGAGCTAGAATATACATTGAGAAGTATAGTTGTGGTGAGAGCATTTTTGTTAGGTTCATCTTAAATGACGCTGTGTTTCCAATACCCAAGTGTTCTTCTGGACCTGGCTTCTCCTGTGAACTTGAAAAATTCATAAATATGGCAGAATCAAGATTGGAAGGAATAGATTATCATGACCAATGTGGCGCAGACTCAAAGTCACCTAGCAAATTGACCTTTTACTGGGATTATAAAACTGTGAAGTATAACTCATCTTTAATTAACCAATAGAATACAGTAATAATGAATTTTTTTTTTTATTAATAGCTACTGGTTAAGCTGCTGATAGAATATTATTTCTAATATAAACCCTGCGTTTATTCGTTTCCGAAAATACTTCAACCCATTTACTTTAGCTGAATTTACTGGCCTTTGAGCTTGCAGTCACAATAATTTTTCTGTTTTTTTTTTTTACCACGTAACGAATTTCAAGTTGAGTAAAAATTTCATATTGTGATGGTCCTGATATTCAAAACCAAATCAAAAGGTGTCTAATATGAATCACATCTTTCTATATATAGATCCACAAGATCCAAGAAAAAAAAGCAAACACCGAAAATTTCTTGGCTATCGTTTTCAAAAGCCGCATTTTTCAAAAGCCGCCTGACCAGTTATGAGTTTTCAAACTATACGATTAAGGTTCCAGTTACCAAACATAGATAAAAATATATAACTAATAACTTTTAGTATGAAGATGACTCATTCATTGGGCGTGGCTGAATTAAACTGAATTGAATGGTTAGAGCCTCTGCTGTGTTTAAACGGCTACTATGAAGGTTTGCATCCTTTAAAGGAATGGCTATACTCGGAACACGGGTTTTATAATAAAAGTTATCCCTTTGACTTAGTTTTGTATTAAGATGTAACAAAAAGTTTTAATACTTAAGAGCTATGATTTCTCTGGTTTTCATTTTTTTTTATTATTATCATTGAATAGCAATTCGTTTTTTTTTAAACAATGCATTATCGTTTTATTAGAGACAGTTTCTTTGGAAGGCTTGTTTATCACCTTTCAAAGCGAAAACTTTTCTGTCATGAGGAAGAAATGTCGGACTATGTGATTCCTGAAAAGTATCTTGTTGGCTCACCAGAGCTTGGAAATATTGGACTGGAGTTTGACGGCGCTCCTCTTGATAAAGAAGATCTGAATCAGACCGACACTAGCCAATCAGGTACCGATGACCATGTTGTTTCAAAGGTTTACGTGGATTGGGATGGTGAAGATGATCCAGAAAACCCCCAAAATTGGCCAATGTACCAAAAGGCCTTTTTCATCTTTGAAATTGGTTTTTTGACAACATCTGTGTATATGGGTTCTGCTATCTATACTCCTGGTGTTAATGAAATCATAGAACAGTTTAGTATTAGCCAGACCCAAGCCGCTTTACCTTTAACTATGTTTGTGATTGGGTATGCTATTGGTCCTATGTTCTTTTCACCAATGTCTGAGCATGCTGCTTTTGGAAGAACATATATCTACATTATTACGTTGTTCATTTTTTTCATTCTTCAAATCCCTACTGCATTAGCAAAAAATATTGCATCATTAAGTGTATTAAGATTCTTATGTGGTTTTTTTGCATCTCCAGCTTTAGCTACTGGTGGAGGTTCTATTGCTGATGTCTTATCCATTCCATATGCTCCAGTTGGTATAGCTAGTTGGTCTATGGCTGCTGTTTGTGGACCATCTCTCGGACCATTATTCGGTTCTATTTTAACGGTTAAAGGTGGGTGGAGATGGACCTTTTGGTTCATGGCAATCATTAGTGGAATATGTTTGTTAGCATTGACTTTCTTTTTACCTGAAACTTTTTCAAAGACTTTACTTTTGAGAAAAGCAAGAAGATTAAGAGCACTCACTGGTAATCAAAATATCACCACCGAAGATGAGGTTCATCATTCTAATTCATCCATCGGTAAGACAATCAAAGAAATTTTATGGAGACCTATTGAGGTAACTTTCACTGAACCTGTGGTTTTCTTCATTGATATCTATATCGCTTTGGTTTATTCCATTTTATACCTTTGGTTCGAAGCATTTCCTCTTGTTTTTCTCAATATTTATCATTTCACATTGATTCAGATGGGAGTAAGTTATGTTTCCATTATGATAGGTATCATTTTCGGATGTATCATCTACTTGATTTGGGTAAAAAGAGCATACACTGATAAAATATTAGCAGGAGAAACTCTTGTACCAGAATTCTTCCTCCCAGTTGCAATTATCGGAGGTGCAATGATGCCTATAGGTGTTATGATATTTGGTTGGACATCAATTCCAAGTATTCTTTGGATTGTACCATTGATTGGAGCTGCACTTTTTGCTCTTGGAGCTTTCATAGTGTTCCAAACTTTAGCAAATTATTTGAGTATGTCTTTCTACAGATATTTAGCTTCGGTATTTGCTGGTAATACCTTATTCAGATCACTTATTGCTGGTGTATTTCCTTTATTCGGCCACTCTTTATTCTACAATTTAAAAACTGAAAAGTTTTTGGTAGGATGGGGAAGTTCCGTAGTGGGTTTCATTTCACTTGGTATGATTGTGATTCCGGTGCTTTTTTATTTGAATGGTGAAAAGTTGAGAGCTAGATCTAAGTACGCCAACTAGGTTTTAACCGAATCCATGTAGAATATTGGTAGGTTGATACCTTTTTTTTTCTTCTTTTTTTTTTCTTTTTTTCTTTTTTTCTTTTTTTTTCTCTATAGCTTATACATCTAATACTGTAATATATACGGAGCTGTTGATATAAACGTAGAAGTTTGCAAAAGATTTTACTTATTGAGAACGAGTGAATCAATTGGTTCAATACAACATACTGTTGTGTAAACTTAGAGAAAAGTCGAAGGAAATCAGAATCTACCTAAATTATGTTGTATGTATGAGTCATAGACAAAAGAGGGGAAAGTGGATCACTGCTCATTTCTCAGACGCATTTGTTTTTGTAAAACTACTTTTATAATTACAACTGATGCTATATTCGGGGTTTATAGAGAAACTGTATTTGGAAAATCATAAATGTGTAGGTGTAGATGGATGTCATTGGTGGTACCTCAAATGGACAGAACGTTGGCTATTTCTTTTAATTATAGAAACTATGATTTTGTTAGTATGCTATATTAAGAAACTTATAATTATGTGTCGTACTACTCGTGGTTCCAAAGAGATATTTACTCCCAACACTAACATATATTACAATACCAATACCAATGTACACTGCTATTGTCTTTAGCACATCAATACATAAATCTAAAAATGGTTGCAAATTTTATGTAGGTCGGGTTTCCCGGAACTTGTCCGGTACTCGGGAATTTTAATTACAACAGAACCCTATCAGTACATACACAGACATAATAAAAGACTTACACCTATGACTTCCGGCAAAGAGCAAAATCAGCGTTCAGGATTACAATTGCAGTATGGGTTTTTTCTGAGTATTGCAGTATGGGTTTTTCTGAGTATTGCAGTATGGGTTTTTCTGAGTATTGCAGTATGGGTTTTTCTGAGTATTGGAGTATTGCAGTATGGGTTTTTCTGAGTATTGCAGTATGGGTTTTTCTGAGTATTGCAGTATGGGTTTTTCTGAGTATTGCAGTATGGGTTTTTCTGAGTATTGCAGTA